>JACGDI010005413.1:57245-69151 GCA_014898725.1 Jacaranda copaia | reverse complement strand
AAATTTAATTTGTCCACTATTTTTTCTTTGTCTTGTGATTTAATTTTGCAGACACCGAAATTTGTGTGAACAATATGTATATAATATATATGTAATAATACAAAAATAAAAAATAGAATAAATTATGAAAATAAAAATATAAAAACTAAAATTACATTTTAAATCTAAAGGGGATGAAAGAAGATATATAAAAATATACTTAATAAATAAATAAATTAAATTGAAGATAGAGAAATAATTAAGGGTAATATAATCTTCATATGTTAAAATTATGATTAAATTGAAACAAATTAGGAGTAGGAATCAATGTTCATAATTTTCAAAACACGGGAAGATTTTTCGCCCTTTTTTTTTCTATCAGGGTTTTTTGCCCTTTTCCATTTTCATAAGGGGGTAAAAATGAAAATTTTACTAAAAAAAGAAAAAATGAATTAAGGTCTAAAGCGGAACATAAAACCTTAAATTGACAACATTGCCCTTAAAAAAGTCAAAATTGATCAATTTTCCTGTCAAATACTGTGGGAAAGTGGTTTTGAGGACTAAAATAAAATAATGTATCAACGTTAGTGACTAAAAGATGAACTTTGAAGATTGGGGACTAAAGTGATTCTATAGTAAAACTTGAAGGACTAAAGTGGTTCCATACTTTTTTTATTATTAATTAATTATGTTAATATATTTTACAAACTAATACAAAAGAAACTAAGTTTGGTATAAATTATTTATACAAAAAAAAAAAATTGAAAGGAAGAGCTAAAATTAGGGGGGATTCAAAAAAATTAATGGAATTCATTTTGGACGGAATCAAATTTTTGGAAGAAATTAAATTAAATTGCTATGTGAGACTAATAAAAAAAAACAATTGTTAGCTTTTAATTTGTCCCAAATTTTGGAGGGCTTACAAAGATGAAGTGGTGCCCCCACTTGGCATGACCCTTAAGTAGAGATGCCATCAAACCAAGCTTGAAATATAACCCAAATGATAATTAGGGAAACCAGAATTCAATCAAACTCAAAAAATGGCATTTCATACTAACCCACAAGATCACTTCATGGAGCAAAATATGTACAACCAATAGTACTTACTTCAAATACAATCATTCACATAACATTCCCTAGTTAACTTTCTCAATCAGGTGTAGTCTTTATGTACAATCATAACACCTAATCTATTATAAAATAGGCTTTTAGACCAAAACATGAGTTCTTGCTTTTCACTTAGTCCTGTCTGGGAAAATAAAGAATAACAAAGAGGATAAGTTATAAGGACTTAGTGAGGGAAAACAAAAAATGTCTAGATTCAAAGGAAGGCTATTAAGATAAAACAATTAGTAAACAAATTCGGTAATAAGCAAGGCTTTTTGGATCAAATCAACAATGTAACCTAGTATGCATGATAACAAGTTTAATAGGTTGTTGGTCATTCTGACTTTATTACTCATAGATCAAGCTGTAATCACCAATACTGGGCATTAGTATGGCATGCACAATGTTTCCTTATTGCTTCATTACTTGAGCACTCAGCTTAGCATGTAACAACTTGTCATGTGGCATGGCTGATCGCATGCAGGATCCTGCCATTCACAGTTCACTACCTCCAGTTACCTGTGAGTTTAGATCATAGGTAGGTACTAGTTGGAAGTTATGTCTCCGTTGGTCTGTTCTGCTCAGTCATCTTCTGGACCGAGCCCAGGGCTTAATGCCCCTTGACACCCCTTCGAATGATAACCATCCATGGCATCCCATGAGTTGATAACCGCCCATGGCAACCCATGGGTTGATAAGATATAATGCCAATAGATAAAGGTTTAACTTTTAAAATAATAAACATGAATATGACAAGGTACGACTCTGGAACAACAGTAGATATAGTACACTGGCTAGCAAGGCTATTCTGGAATAATAATCTAAGTATTCCACCAAGATTGGCACTCAGTTGATACAATTAATAATCAAATATGCTGTCAAGGCTAAATAACTAATATAGAAGATAGATTAAAGAATGCCAACAAGGCCAATTAGCTGAAATATAGAATGAGTTCAAGTTTGCTAATAAGGCCATGGATTGTACTGAATAATAACAAAAGCATGAATCAATGAAATAAACCCTCATAGGGGGCAGCAGGTAGCACAAGGTTTTCTCAATGATTTTAGCAATCAAAGTTCATATATTTCCATGAAGAAAAGTATTCCGAACCCTCACAAGGTTTACAAAATAAGTATAAGATAACACAAGGAATTCAAAACAATCAAGGAACTCAAACAATTATAGCGATTTCATTTCCTAGAAGAAAGTTAAGCAGATCCTCATCTTAAATTCCACAGTAATGCTATGGTCTAAGAGACCTTGGATCCTTGTCACCTATTTTGAAAAGGACATATTCAATATCAAAATGCTTGTATCATCCCTTAAACAATAACTAAATTGTTTATGTCGTAATGCCGATTATTTTGCAATTAATACTATAGTTTAAGGTTAAATCCCAAAATCATTGCTAGATATGACGCTAATTATTGTCTTTATTGCTATAACACCACCAATTAATGAATCTATTCAGTTTTCTATTTTTCAATCATGCTTGATTCATTACACAAAATTTAGGCCTGATCTAATTGGTTAACTGAACTAGCAATAATTATGTTCTAATTTCCAATCTGAGCTCACTTGCACAGCACATAACTCATATATCCAAATATTTTGACTCATCACTATGAATCTTATTAGGATAATTTCGATCTATAATTACAATTTGATGTAATAAACTTATTTAATTGATATTATCATATAATATAATAAATCTAGGGCCACTAAGCTTATATAAATATACATGCATGTCTCATATGCGGTCTATAATCATAATTTTCATCCAATAACCTAAATTACATCCTAAATTAGTCTAATGATTTACTCAGATTAAATTAGGAATCAAATTTACCAGTTAAATATATTTTTACCAAATTGACTAGGTTTAAGGTCAATTCATAACCTGAAATTAGCCCAAATACACTTAAGTAGTTTAGCTAAAGATTTTATCCGCAGTACCGCCATAGGCCGCCACAGCGCTGCCATCAAAACTGGGTTCCACCACCACTTTTTAATGCGTTTCTCCATGATGAGCATAATCTCTCAACAAATTTTCTGATTAGATGTTGCTTGGGTGACTAATTAGTTGGAAAATTGCACAGCACCACCGCTGCTGCAGCCTCACTTTTTCTTCAATTCCGCTGCCTTTAGTAGCCAATTTGGAAATTAAAGTTACCATGTTGCTCGTTGAGTTGGACCTATCAAAACCCATTTCTTGATCATTACAAAAAGCTGTTGGAGTAGTAAAACCCATCACCATCGTCATGAGCTCACTTTGAGCTTTAATTTTTTAGCATTTCACCGATCAAACTTTGGTGTTCTTGGTATTAGTGTGCTCCTGGAGATGAGAGAAAGAGGATGGTGGGCTTACGTTTGAGTTTCACTAGCATTAGAGGAAGGTCGTTAGAGGGGATGAAGATGGATTGCATAGGAAAATTAAGTGAAATTAAGGTGTGGAAATGCTACATAAACGAGCTTTATCCAATACTTACAGCTGAACCCCCAACACTTTTGGTCAGTTTTCAATTTGATCCTCTAGAATTTTAGTCATCTTCCAGTTAGCCCCCAACTATTTTAGTGCCTCACATTGACTCGGTTGACCAAGAAATACTCTAGTTTTAGCCCTAAAACTTTCAAGACTCTTGAAAATCAAGTTTTCCTTATTTACATAATAACCCCAAAAATTTTAAAATTCTTACATTTATGTCCTTCATATTTGTGTTTTGAGCCCCAAAATTCTTGTCAACGTAATGTTTTAAATTTTAAATTTTTACTTTCTAAAATGCCAAATTTAGGGGTATTACAATCTCCCTACCTTAAAAAAATCTAGTACCCAGATTCTCATCTGCCTTGATCTCTTAGGGATTTCTCCTGTTATTACGATATGCTCCCTCCAATCCTTAGTGATACTTATCTCGCTAAGATTTTGAAGATTCTATATCTTTTGTGTTTTCTCAACACATCCATTCTTACTAAGATATATGGTGTCACCTTGTATTTTTGGATTCATCTAGTAATTTCATATCCTATGGTTCTCTTAACCATCATCACTTAAAGTTTCTCTTAATTTCCACAATTGAACTTACAAGGAATAGATTAAACTATCCCAAAAAGGATTTCAAACCTTTTTAGTGACCCTATAAAATCACCTAGCACTTTATGCTTATTTCTAATGAAGTAAGCCTTATGCTCATCACCACATATCATTCCCACACTCAAAATATTCTCTATTCCATTCTAATAGAGTGCATATTATGTGTTACTAGATCACAAAACCATTATAGCAACAAACAACTAACAACATTGTAAGTTCATACTTACATAACATTTACATTAAGGAGTAGTCAAGTTCAAACTCAACATACTAGACTTCATAACAAGTCATACATTCTCAACTAGCTAGCTACAAGTTCACAAAAACTATTTATACTAGTTACAGTCATGAACAATCCATTTGTCGCCCTTTAATTTGCATCTAAGAGTTGTAGTCAAAATATGTGGGATCAAACTCATTTTTGATATTCAAAACTTATGTAGCACTCTCAACAACCTACTTCCCATTATCCTTTGGAGCATATTGGCTTGAGTTCCCTTAATTTACTTATTTTAGCTTGAGCACTTTGTATTTCAACTTATCTTCAAGGTAAATCACTAGTTTCTACATCTAGGATCAAAGTTTCCCATACTTGTGACACTTATATCCATCCTTTATTTATTTCGCCGATCACCAAATATAGTAATTTTTCTTTCAGACCCAGAGTGTTTGTCAATCTTAGATTGACCTAAATCATGCCTACTAGCACATTCATAGTCCCAAGAATTTCTTTTTTTTTTCCTACTCTTAAATGATATCTATATTTCATAAAAACAATCACCATCTTGATAGTCTTAAACATAAGCAAGATAATTTGTTCTATTACTTAAGTTTTCTCAAGGCATATGAGATCATTCTCATATAACCTAATTTCCTTTACAAGGCATATATACACTTAGCATTTCCTTAGTTGATTTCACTTATGTACTTATTGATTGGAAAAGCATTGAATACACCATTGGTACAAATTGGAAAAACTCTAAAAACTTTTGTTCTTTTGATATGATTTCTGGTCGTTCTTAATTTTCTGTGACCTTGATTTTGATAGGATTATTCCTTTAATGTTCACGAGACCATAGCACAAACATAATCATAATATGGTTCTTTCCTCAATTCCAAATAATTTAAAGGTTCCAGTCAAGATCCTTATAAACTAATCCCATCACATTATCTTAATTCATAATGTCCATACAACAAGTAAAAGACAGGTATTAGCCTACCTCCTCTTCGAGCTTCCCATTTTGCTGTATCTTTTCCTTATCTTTGATTTTAAACAACCTCAAACATGTGCATTAAATTAAATGGCTTATAAGGAATGGCATTCTAATCCCTAACTTAGTATGTTTTGTCAAACTCTCACTATTATTCTATCAATCCTTATCAATGATGCAGTATTCCTTCCAAAAGTAAATAGATACTCAATTTGTTTGTTTATTGAGTTTACTCGATACCCCAATTTTCTCGTCATTCCTTAATTCACATCCCTATGTTTTACTTGTTTAATCTTTTCACTGATTGAGGGGAAAAAACTTTTAAAAAAAATTCCTCGAGGCTATCCTCTGATAGTTTCTATCGTGCTCCCAAAATTTCTAACCCAAGTCACTCATCAATAAGGTTATAAGGTCCTCTGTCCCACTGCAACAAGTTCTTGCCTTTAGATCTATTAGCAGGAGGAGAAATGAGATCTAATGTCATCTTCAAATTTTCCATGAGATATTTCTAATTCCAGCATCCTCATTGTGGTTTTCAAGCATATCAACTTTGATGATTGATGACCATCCACTATGATTTAGTTGACAAAGGATTGCATTCACGTTTAAGGATATTTTGGTAATGTTGTTTCCCATTGTATTGTGATTTTGGCCTTAATAGACAAGTCCAAGCTCATTTAGATAATAGCGTTCACCTTGAATATTAAGAATATCGGAATGGCTATTATCTCCTAAATAATATAAGATATCTTGATACAAACTGAGATCCCTTGAAACTTCAATCAACATATATGAGATATAGAGCACAAGGTTCAAAGGCGATACTATCATTGTGCATATAAATTAGTACATAGTAGTCCTTGAGAGTAATTAAACTGTCAATCGACCTTGATGACACTTAATTCTTGATGATAGAACTTACCATGTCTTGTATATTGCTGTTATAATGAAAAGTTCACCATATCCCACTTACTGTGCTAACTAATTGCTCGTATGCATATAAGAGTGGCAATTTTTGACAAGACATGATAACACGACACAAAATGATATGATATTATTGGGTTTGGGTTGGGGGTTATTAGGTTGGGTCAGCATTGGGTTGACTCGATAAACAACATGAAAATTATGGGTTGGTTTAGGTTGAGTTTCATGTTACTCGATAATAACCTGAAAATACAATAATTTTACTTAATTGTTACTTTTGATTAGAGGTGATTAGTAGCAATTTCCTTATATTTTGAATTAAATTTTTGTAAGGGATATAGGTACTTCCTTATTTAAATTTACACTCAAAGCTCTCATGACTTGCAGCCCCTATGTTATTTCTAATATGTATTGCACATATTCCAATTATATATCATATTTGCTTATTCCATGATTACTACTTTGTGTACCTTTTTTTGCAGCAAACTTCAATTGAAAGAAGAGGATAACAATGAAGAGATTTCACTGAAATTAAATGTTGGAATATGTAATTTTTTTGCATTTTTAAATAATGACTTGTTATTTTTGAACAATTTAACTCTAGGTTGATTTGTAATAATTAATAATAATAATTTACTATGTAAATCTTGACTACTTGTTGATGTTGGGATGATTATTAATTATTGAATGGGAAGAATTATATTTCTTTGTTGGAATTCAACTTTATTGTTGTTAAAATTAAATTGTGCAAAATGTTTGATTTAACATGGAAATTTGTATATTATTGATATTGTAGAGGAAATTAAATGAAGACCAATGATCAAATTGCTCTATAGTACAAAACTTGGGTTGCTAGAGTGTAATGCTGACTTTTTCTAAATTTTTTGTATAAGTTGACTTTTCTCAAAATCTTGGTATAAATTGATTGTTTTATTAAGATTCTAGTTGAACCTAAATTGTGCATATTTTTAGATGAATTATTAATGAAAAATAATCATATACTGAAACGGTTGGGTTCAGGTTGACAAGAAAATTTTCATGTTGGGTTTGGGTTGAGGTTTATTGGGTTGAGTGCTTATTGGGTTGGATTCGGGTTGAGCAAAATTTTGTGATATCCCCACCTCAACCCGACACGAAACAAGCCAACATGACACGATTGCCACTCCTATATGCATATATACGCACCTTAACTATTTCTCTAATTAGCACACCTTAAGATTCTTTTGTTTCTCTTGTCAATACTAGGTGCACATTCCCTTTTCAAGTATTGGTCCCAGTTTCCTTTGCACCTTTTATATCTTCAAATTTGGAAAATGCATTCCATGATGACACCGATCTCTATCCTCCATCCATATTCCTACTTTCCAGAATATTAACATCTTCTTCGTCTTTCCTATTTGTTCTTCTAATTCTTGTTTAGTAAATTCCCTAGCTCTTATCTATTATTTCATGTATTCCAAAACTAGTTTTACTCATTCTTCCTCAAACTTTTAATATGATTCCTCATAACTCCATGGTTGCCAACGACTATTCTCTAGACCACTATATCATTTAAGTCACAACCTACTAATTCATCCGATATTAACCTATCCATTTGACCTTTTAAATCATCAAAAGCAACACAGCTCAAGAGAATCCTCAACTTATAAATCTCAAATTCACAAAACACATCTAATCATGGAATATTTCTCCAAATCTCATATTTTGTTTTTCAATTTCAAAGAGTCTTGTCCTTACTTGACATTACAAGAATATTGAATCATATGCTAGTTATTTTGAGAACATACTTTTCTATCATTAATTATTTTCTTAGTTTCCATAGTTCATGGTTTCAAATTTGTATCAAGAGGATTGGGCGTAGTTTTCTTATTTCTTGAAACATTGGTTCTTAGTCGTCTTCAATCTCTTTTATACCCTGAAGTTTCTTCAAAGAATCATGCCTTGTCAAAATGCTGACTCTTATTTTCTACACTTAATTCCCTGTATGTTGTATCAATATTCCCCTTTTTATCTCATCATATCCCTTGTCAATATAAACATACCGTTCAGGTTTTAATTGTATATATATGTCACATATCCCTTAGCCTTAATACTCATGCATTTCTTAAATGTAATATTACATGCAATAATTCTTTTCCTATATAATCCACATAACCAACTTTTCATTCATAAGTACATGGCCGAAATTTGTTTGTCCTAAGGTAATCATCCCTTGGTCACTACATATCTTCTCAAAATGATCATTACTCAACATATATAACTCCCACAAATATCAGTCGTACCATGTTAATTCCCAAAGTAACTCTCTACATATTGTATACAATTTTTTCCCACTTAGTCATCTATTTATCATATTCAACCTTTACAGACATTATTCACATAATGCCATAATTCTCCACAGTATAATCCTTTCCAATAATCATACATTCTTATGCCTAGCATACCAGAAGTAAGAGGTTATACACTGCTTAGCCACACCAGTCGCAACCCCTTACTTCCTTAATGTCCACCCTTATCCCAAAAGCTCATATCTTATTTTACTCCACATTCAAGTTCACAATAAACTTCATATTTTCATGCCCAAAATTCCATATTCTGAGAATCTTATCCTAACATAACTCAAGTATTCTTTAACTTAAGTCTGCACATCTAAAGCATTTCCAAAATAAAAGTTATTCCCTAAAATCCAAAAACATATCCTAAGATTAGATCTTATAATAACTCAAGTTTTCCTTATCCCGAGTGTTTACATCCTAGATAATTCCCAATTCAAGTGTAGTCTGGGGTAACCTGTCAATTCCAGTTACAACAATCATTCCTATGTTAACCTAGGTCATCTAAAACCTAGGCTCTAACACCGCCTATGTAGCACCCACACTTAGGATGACCTTTAAGCAGAGCTGGCACAAAATCAAGCTTGAAATATAACTCAAATGATAACTGGGAAACTAGAATTTAACCAAACTTAAAAGATGGCAATTCATACTAACCTACAAATCGCTTCATGGAGCGAAATATGTACAACCAAAAGTCCTTTCTTCAAATACAAATGTTCACATAACATTCCTTAGTTAACCGTCTAGATTAGGTGTAGTCTATATATATAATTATAGCACCTAATCTATTACAAAATAGACTTCTAGATCAAATCATGAGCTCTTGTTTCTCATTTAGTCCTGTTTGGGAAAATAAAGAATAACAAAGAGGGTATGTCCTAAGGACTTAGTGAGGGAAAAAATGATAGAATTCAAGGGAATGCAATTAAGATATAATAATCAGTAATCAAATTTGGTGACAAATAAGACTTTTTAGATTGAATAAATAATGTAATAGAGTACATATGATAACAAGTTTAATAGGCTGTTGGTTATTCCAATCTTATTACTCCCAGATAAAGTTGTAATAGTTAGTACCGGGCATCAGTATAACATACACAAAATTTCTTTATCGCTTCATTACTTGAGCACTCAGCCGGCATGTAACAACTTGTTATGTGGCATGGTCGGTCGCATGCTAGATCCTGCCACTCATAGTTTCCTACCTTCAGCTACCTACGAGTTAGGATCATAAGTGGGTACTAGTCAGACGACATGTCTCCATTAGTCCATTCTGCCTAGCTATTTTCCAAACTTAGCACCAAGCCTTACCCCCATGGCATCTCTCTTAGTGATAACCGCCCATGGTGTCCCATGAGTTGATAATTGTCTATGGTGTCCCATGGGTTGACAAGATATAATGCTAACAGGTAAGAATTTAACTTTTAAAAAAATAAACATGAATACAACAAGGTACAAATCTGGAACAACAATAATAATACATTTGATCATATTTGATTTATTTGAGTGTATACCTTTGTGTGAGATTCGTATTTATATCATTTTGTTGTAACATTCTTGATTGTTCTTGTGCCCAGAACTCCTTTCTTTCATATCTGGTACTTGTCTCGATCATTATCGATCTTGATCTTATTATAAGATGCCTTGCCAGCATGTTTGTGTACGTGTACCTGTTATCTAGCCAATTGGCTTATTTGTACTTGTTAGTAAGATGTATTGCCTTGTCGGTAACCCTAGTTGCTTGTTTAAACCTAATTGTACTTGTTGGAGAAATGTACTTGGGCTGAGTGCCAATCCTACGTGGAATGCTAAGATATATGGGACACGCCTTACAGTCCACTTAGGTGTTCATGATACGCTAAGTGGTTCGCTTAGGTATCAACAATATGCTAAGTAGCCTACTTAGATACTCGCAATGCGCCATATAGTTCATATGGGTAGTGCTCCATACAGTTCATATGGGCACACCAATTGTATGCCGAGCTGTCATGCTTGGAAATGCTTATTTGAATGGTATAAGGTGAATATATGCATGTTTTACTTATTTTATTGGAATGTATATATTTTTAGGGATTACTTGTTGTACTTGTTTTTGCTTGGTTGTAAACTGCTCTTGGAGCAATAAGCCAGGAGAGTTTCCTATTGCATTTATTGTACTTTCTTGAATTGAACTGCTTGTTGTTTTCAAATCTATTAAGATGTTCTCTTGCTTTGATAGATTCCTATTATTACTTAACTATATATCCCTCATTAAGTCCTTTTGACTTACCCCATTTCTCTAAAATTTTGCAAATAGGTTTGACTAAGAATGAAAGTTCAGCTCAGGCTTGAAGATATAATCTCTTTTGATATTTTTAGACGTGAATATATACTTATGGGCCTTGTGTCTGTTGTATGTGAACCTTAAAGTCTATGTTATATGTTAGAGACGTTAAGGATGTTTTGGGATTGTACATATAAGTGTAATACTCTGAAGAATAGTTTTGGTTATAAATGTTGCTGAATATGGTATCAACTAAGATGTTATTTCCATTGCTTGTTTTGTTATGATGTTGAAGGGAAAAAAAATATTTAGGCCTAACATTCATGTTACAGGTTTTCATGTAAGATTGAATTGTTTGATGTCCCAACTTGGGGTTACCTTGAGCAGGGCATCACAAAATTACTGTTATTACTTGTAAAAATGTTCTTACATATTAATTAATTTGATATGTTCAAAATCCTAAGTGAAAATTTAGGTAGTAGAGTAGGCTTGCTGAACCTCTATGAATATCAATGTCTTTTATTTCTGTTTTATTACTTTATTTATCATTGGTCTGACTGATAGTTGAATTGGTATTTACAAATTGTAGTCAGTAACTAAAACTATTTTTACAAAAGAATTAAATTATTTTGAAAGGCTAAAATGTATTTTGAGTGATAAACGTTCACTGCATTAAAATCCCTTAGGCCTAATTTACCCCCCTCTTAGGCTTATAATCACTGGCACAACACAACATGGGTCGACCAACAAAAATATTGGCAAGAAAGATTATTGGAACTCCGTACCTTGTGATCTATTATTAGTTTCCACTGACAATACATTATGCTATGTTCATTCTTAAGGAAATTAGTGAGAAAAGAGATAAGGAAAAACGAAAGTAGAAATAATAAAGCATAAAATTACATTTTTTGAAGCATGAAAGAAACTTTCCTTGGCATTTTCCTCATCAATATTTCAAGATCTAAAGAGCATCTATAGCTTACTGTGGGACAGC
>JACGDI010005413.1:0-44499 GCA_014898725.1 Jacaranda copaia | reverse complement strand
ACAAGGTTGACATTCTTAGAAGTTAGCTTTCAAAATAAGTCGGTTGAGTCCTTTTCTAGTAAACAGAATAAATTGCAGAAAGAATCAAACTTAACATATCAATTTGACTGCTGGAAGTGTCAGCTTTCCCAACATTCTCAAGTATTTTTAATTTCCTCATGATACAAGTATTTTTTCCAAGCTGACTCTAAAATGAGCAAAGAGACCTGCAACTTTTTTTCACATTTGGAATCATTTTCAGCATATTTCTTCTTTATTATATTGCCCAACTTTTTGTAGCTGAAAGTTCCCTCAAATGGAAGAACTTGGGCAAGTATATCAGATATATATATATATATATATATGCATATATATGGGTAAATCACATATTTGTCCCATAACTTAAGACCATTTTCAATTGAGTCCCATAATTTAAAATTTTTCTCACATTTGATCCACCTCCCCACTTCTGTTAAATAATTAAAGAAAAGCACATGTGCAAGCAAGTGCATCATCAACAGTTGAATTTTGGAGGGAAAATTGGTCTGACACTGTTCACCTTCATTTTAGAGAGAAAATCAACTATAAAATTGGGAGGGAAATGAGAAAATGGGTTGAAAAGGAAAATTTATTACAAATTTTTTTAATAATTTTTATAAATTTAAATTTAAGCTATTGTAAATTACACGAAGTAAATATCCAATTTTTTAATTATTATAAATTAAAGAATTTATTTTTATTGTGTAACAATTTTTAGAATTTTTTTTGAAAATTTAATATTCAAAAGTTTTAAATATTTATTTTCCAAAAATTATACAAATTATAATTTATATTTCATAATTTTTCTTTTTAGGAAATTTATTTAGTTATTAATTTGTTATCTTTTTATTTTTAAAAATTAATTTTTAAATAAATTTTAAAATTCAAATTATATTTTTTATTTAAATACATTTTAATTGTATTTAAATATTGTAATGATTATTTAATTTAAAATTTAAAATTAAAAAATTATTTTTCTCATTATTTCTAAATATAATTTAAAATTAATAGAATTTAAGGTGTAATTTATATTTAGAAAAACTTGTTTTATAAATATAATTTTATTTAGTAATTTTAAATATATTTAATAAATACTCTATTAAAATTATCTTTTAATAGATATAATCTTGAATGATATTTATTAAACAAGTTTTTTCTCAATATAAATTACATATTAAATCTATTAATTTTAAATTACTTTTAGAAATAATGAAATTAAAATAATTTTTTAGTTTAAAATTTTAATTTAAAATAATCATTCCAGAATTTAAATATAATTAAAATATTTTTAAATAAAAATTATAATTTAAACTTTAAAATATATTTAAAAATTAATATTTAAAAATAAAAAATTAACAAGTTAATAAGTAAATAAATTTCCAAAAAATAAAATTTATGAAATATAAATTATAATTTTTATCATGTTTGGAAAAGAAATATTTAAAACTTTCAAGTATTTAATTTTCAAAAAAAATTGTAAAATTTTTTACACATTAAAAATAAATTCTTTAATTTATAATAATTAAAAAATTGGATATTTACTTTGTGTAATTTAGAACATCTTAAATTTAAATTTATAAAAATTATTAAAAATTTTTATAATAATTTTTCCCTTTTTTCCATCCCTTTTTCTCATTTTCTCTCCTGTTTTATAGTTGATTTTCCCTCCAAAATGAATAATGAACAGTACCAGATCAATTTTCCCTAAAAAATCCAAGTATCAATTGTGCACATGCTCTACACGTGTGCTTTCTGTTAATTATTTAACGGACGGGGGGAGGTGGGACCAAATGTGAAAAATTTTAAATTCTGGAACTCAATGTGATAATTTTGAAATGAATGGGACTCAATAGAAAATAACCTTAAGTTATGGGACCAAAATTGCTATTTGCCCGCAGACATGTGTTTATGTGTGTGTTTTAATTTAAATATATACATATATATATATGGCTGCACTATTATAGCATCCTTTTATATGTTTGATATTTGTTGCCCCTCTCTCACTTCCATTTCAATTTCTTCAGAGTGAATTCAATTTTAGAATTGGTATTTAATTAGTTTGGGTTTAGTAGTTTGTTGGTTTGTCAATTTTGAGTACGAGGAGGCTTCTTCACACTAAGAAACATAAGTTTCTCATCACATCTCTTTACTTCTTGTTATTTTTAATAGACTTTTGTTGTTTAATATCTATCTAAGTCATACTTTAATTGTTTTATTATTATGGTGGACAATAATAATTTTATCACATGTAACTGATTTAGCACTACAACAATTATATAAATAGTAACTAAAATTTTCATTACCATATATTTAAAATTTGTTACTATATTAAATGGTAAAGAAACTTTTGTTACTAGAATTTCGTGAGCTAAAACCCGTCGCCAATAGTAAATGGTAACAAAAATTTGGCTTTCGTTACCACTTTTTTAGTAACAAAATCTATTTTGATATGAAAAAAAGGAAATTGTAACAAAATATATTGTTACAAAAAGTAGAGTAATGCTAATAGATGTGTTTTAGTCACAATAGATTAAGTAGTTGTAATGAACTTATGTTGTTACCATGAAAATTAATTTCATTAGGTAATATTTTTTTGTTACCAAGACTTAATTTAATTACAGTTCTATGCTTGATTAAGTTTCGTTACCAATAGATATGTAACCAACAAAATTGTTACAATAATTGAAATAACAAATTAATTACAAACTAATTATTTTGCTACCAATGGATAAATTTGACAAATAATTTTGTTACCAAAATAATGAATGCTTCTTTGTTTAGAAAATATTTGTAACAACATGTCTTGTTACCTTTTAATTAATATAACCAAATTTTTTGTTACAAATAGTTAAAATGACACAAAAATATTGTTACCAATACTAGAAAAATATAGGTTGTGTTATAAATAAACATAGGTAAAAATTTTAAGAAATAAATATTTTGTTACAAATAATTAAAATGACCAAGTTACAATAATATAACCTATATTCATTACAATATATAAACCATATATTTAGCATTGCAACTATAGTGCGGAATAAGAACCACCGTTATATACAACCTGTACCCCTAAAGCATCATTAACATTAATGTTGTGTCTCCAAAACAACATCCCTTCCAACATTCATCCTGAAAACATATTCTATAATTAAAAATGAGCAATTAGAACACCATCTTGTATACATTAATTCTTTAATTCAAAAACAACCATCACAAAATGATAATCTACTCCCAAATTAAACATCATCATATGTTCTAAAATTCAAAAAAATCCAACAAGACAACTCAATACATCCCCAAAGTACATCATCCAAGATTCCCAAATTCAAAAACATCCAACATAAGATCATACATCTTCCTAAATTTTCAGTAGCCAGTATGAGTGCCAAGTGAGTCTCTCATGATTTCTCTTTCAGTAATTTGATCCTACACATATTGGATTGCTTCTTCCCTCTACCTTTTCATTTCAATGTATCATGTGCATAGAAGTTAAACTTATTAATTTCCTTTGAAACTACAAAATGCATGCATTAAGAAGTAGAAGAAATATGTAATATAAAATTTAAACTTACATGCTTGTAGGCAGGTGCCTCATTGACGTACTTTGTAGTGCCTTTCTTCATAAGAATTTGTCCATAATTATCCACTTCACTTTAGTTTTCCCTATAATTAGAAAGAGAAATTTAGTGTTGAAGATTAATGTAGAGTAGTAATAAGCAAAATGTATATTCCAAAATCATTCATTTCTTACCATTTGCATTAGTTGTGCTTTGAATGATTTTGCCGCCGAAGTATGAGAGTAAGGCATTTATCCTCAGTTTTTTGAATTGAAGTTGGATCATTCCTATGTTTGCATGCGATAATGTTAAAAAATTGTAAGAATTTTAAATAATCATGATGTATCTTAAACAACTTGGGGTGACAAAAATGTAGACAAGAGGGATAACTTTACTTATCATGTAGAAAAGATCATTATTTAGCTTCTTTTAGGCAACAAGAAGTAAAATAATTTAACTTTTTCCTTAACACTAAGTTATGTTGTTTCACACAAAAGCTAGAAGGGGTTTTCCTTTACAACCAACATTGAAAATATAGTGTTGCTACTGAAAGGAATGGTGAAAAATATACAAAAGTTTGAGACAAAAGGGATAGCTCTACTTATCATGAAGAAAAGATCATTATTGAGGTTCAAGCACTTTTAGGCTACTAGTTGTAAAAAAAGACAACTTTTGTCATAAAACTAAGTTATGTTGTCTCACATAAAACCTTGCAGGACAGTGATGCTACTAAAACAAATGAAGAAAAATATACAAAAATTAGAAGAATCAAAATGTTCAGGGACTTGAATTCAACAAGGCCTTTATTCACCATCTACTTATATCTTAATTCACTTGTTCTATCCCATTTAAACTCAGAGTTCCTAGCTAGTCATGCTTAGGATTTGCAAATTACGTGTAAGTATTATGAAATGCAACTAAATATGAAAAAAATAGCCCATGAAATTTAGTGTGTTAAAACATAAGAAAGGATAATTAAAACACCAACTCCAAAAAACCGTTGACATTTACAATGCTAACATTTACTTTTCTAATCAAAATATCACCTGAAATTTAGGAACTCCAAATACATCATATAAGCCCAGCTACTTCTCAAGAGGGATCCAATCAAATGGTGCTTTACTTCTTGGATATTCACCGCAACAAACCATCTTTCTATAGATGTTACTCAATCTTTCTTTGTAGTGCTTAATACTATCAACAAACATCAATCTTTCTTTGTAGATGTTACCTTAGGCCCGTATCTGGGACATGCGGTAGCTAGATGTTGGATCATCTATATATGATCTTTCACACAATTATGTTGTTAACTCAGCCAATTTTTGTCCAAAGAATGGTAGCAAAATACTTACAATTTCACAGGACAACTAGCTCCATGTATGGGATTCCATCTTTGGTAATTTAGATTGTCCAAGTAGAGAAATAGTGCATAGTCATGATTTTAATCGACATTTGACACCTTTCTGGGTAGAACAGGATCTAAAGGTGACAAGTGCTTCATGAACAGCTTGAATAACTGAAACATTCAGTGTGTGAAATAACTTTTTTGTGCAATCAACTTTTGATTAGCTATTGAAGTATGCAATTTTATATAGGATGTCTCAGAGTCCCTTGTTGTGGTTGGACGTTACATAAGTGAAGATTATAACAGAATAGTCTTGCATCCCATTGATTTTATAGATGTTGGCATAGGTCAATTGATTGCAGAGGTGATAAACCCAAACATTACGACAATCAGTAGCTATAATATAGAAGAGAAAGCACACAAGTTTTTACTACAACATAGGACCCAAAGTAACCTACAAAAACTTATTACATTTCCATTTGCTCTATTATAGGAGAGAATGCATACAAGTTCAATCAGAGTTCATGAGTCAACATAAAATAGACAATTTAAATTTCAAGAAAGTTACTTTAGCAAAGATTCAAATTTAGATAAACTCTAAGGCACCAAATCAACATTTTTTGAATCCTAAAGCTTAAAATTTTTTGCAATGCTTGCCTAAAGGCTTCCTTTCTTGCTCTATCAACTCAGCAACTCACCTATATAGATAAAAAAAAATGAGCTCAGCAAAGCAGAGTTAATGTTCAAGCCCCAAAAAATAAAAATCCACACGACCTTTTCTCCCCCAAACTAAAAATAAAAAAATAACATAAAAACCAACTCTAGCCCATCTAAAGAAAAATTATAGATAAAGCAAAACCCATTTTCAACTAGTATATCAAAATCACTTGAAGGTGATTTAGAACAGTAAGTGAGCAAGCGACAGTGGTGAGCAAGTGATATTGTGCAAGCTACCAAGTAAGGTGTTCAGTGGTCAGTGGGCGATGAGTGACCAGGCAGCAACAATGACTGGTGAACAGTAAATGGTGAGCATGTGATAGGTGAATGGTGTAAGTGAGCGGGAAGAAAAAATGGGGTGTTAATGTCAAATGAGCTAAAACCATAAGGATATATCTCAATTGTACCACCATTCAACACTAGTCAATAGATGCTTAGCTGGTGCTAGGTCTTTAATTTTACACCTAAGACCAAAGTTCTATTTCTAGAATCTACAAAATGTTTTTGAAGGAATTTTAGATACATAAACTAAATATTTATATATATATATATATTATATATTGATAAATATATGTATATAATATATATGTAATATATACAAAAATAAAAAAATAGAATATATTATGAAAATAAAAATGTAAAAGCTAAAATTAGTTTTAAATCTATAGGGGATGAAAGAGGATATACAAAAATATACTTAAAAATAAATAAATTAAATTGAAGATAGAGAAATAATTAGGGGTAAAACAATCTTCATATGTTAAAATTAAAATTAAATCGAAACAAATTAGAAGCAGGAAGCAATGTTCATAATTTTCAAAACACGGGAAGCTTTTTCGCTCTTTTTTTTTCTGTTGGGGTTTTGTTTGCTCTTTTCCAGTTTCATAGGGGGGGGTAAAAATGCAAATTTTACTAAAAAACGATCGACTTAAGGCCTAAAGTGGAATATAAAACCTTAAATTGTCAACATTGCCCTTAAAAAAGTCAAAATTGGTCAATTTGCCAGTCACATACCGTCAAAAAGTGGTTTTGAGGACTAAAATGAAATAATATATTAACATTAGTGACTAAAAGATGAACTTTGAAGATTTAGGACTAAAGTGAATCTAGAGTAAAACTTGAAGGACTAAAGTGATTCCATACTTTTTAAAATTATTAATTAATTATGTTAATTCATTTTACAAACTAATATAAAAGAAATTAAGTTTGGTATAAATTATTTATTTAAAAAAATGAAAGGAGGAGCTAAAATTAGGGGGGATTCAAAAAAATTAATGGAATTCATTTTGGAGGGAATCAAATTTTTGGAAGAAATTAAATTAAATTGCTATGTGAGATTGATAACAAAAGCAACGTTAGCTTTTAATTTGTCCCAAATTTGGGAGGGAATACAAAGTTGGTGTGGCACCCCCACTCGAGATGACCTCAAAGCAGAGATGGCACCAAATCAAGCTTGAAATATAACTTTAATGATAATTGGGGAAACTAGAATTCAACCAAATTCAAAAGATGGAAATTCATACTAACTTACAAGATCGCTTCATGGAGTGAAATATGTACAACCAAGAGTCCTTACTTCGAATACAAATGTTCACATAACATTCCCTAGTTAATCGTCTTAATTAGGTGTAGCTGTATATATAATTATACCATCTAATTTATTACAAAATAAACTTTCGGATCAAAATATGAGCATCTACTTCTCACTTAATACTATCTGGGAAAATAAAGAATAACAAAGAGGGTAAGTCCTAAGAACTTGGTGAGAAAAAAGAAAAACATCAGGATTCAAAAGAAGGCTATTAAGATACAACAATCAGTAAACAAATTTGGCAATAAGCAAGACGTTTCATATCAAATCAACAATGTAACATAGTATACATGACAACAAGTTTAACTGGTTGTTGGTTATTCTTACCTTATTACTCCCAGACCAAGCTATAAACCACTAATATTGGGTATCGGTATGGCATACACAAGATTTCCTTATCACTTCATTACTTGAGCACTCAGCTCAGCATGTAACAACTTGTCATGTGGCATGGCATGTTGTATCTCGAATCCTGCCATTCATAGTTCGCTATCTCCAGTTACTTGTGAGTCAGGATCGTAAGTGGGTACTAGCTGGAAGATATGTTTTTGTTGGTCTGTTTCGCTCAGTCATCTTCAGACCTAGCTCAAGGGCTGATCCCCTTGGCATCCTTTCGAGTGATAACCATCCATGGCATCCCATGAGTTGATAACTGCCCTTAGCATCCCATGGGTTGTAGGACATAATGCTAACAGATAAGGGTTTAACTTTTAAAACAATAAGCATGAATATGACAAGGTACAAGTTCGGAACAACAACAGACATAGTATCCTGGCTAGTAAGGCTATTCTGGAATAATAATCCAAGCATTTTGCTGGGATTGGCACTCAGTCAATGCTATCAACAATCAAATATGCCGTTAAGGTCAAATAATCGATATACAAGATAGACTCAAGAATGTCAACAAGGCCAATCAACTAAAATATAAAATGAATTCAAGTCTGCCGACAAGGCCATGAATTGTACTAAACAATAATAAAAGAAGAACATAAATGACATATAGAGCACAATTAGTTCATATACAAGGTTTAAATGTGATACTATCATCGTACCTATAAATTAGTACATAGTAGTCCTTGAGAGTAATTAAACTGTCAATCGACCTTGTTGACATTTAATTCTTGATGGTAGAACTTACTATATCTTGTATATTGTTGTTATAATCAAATGTTCACCATATCCCACTTATTGTGCTAATTAATTGCTCGTACACATATAAGAGTGGTAATTTTCGACACGACACAAACAGACATGATATTATTAGGTTTGGGTTAGGGGTTATTAGGTTGGGTTGATTTAGGTTTACCTAATAAATAACATAAAAATTATGAGTTGATTTAGGTTAGGTTTTGGGTTACCTAGTAATTGTTCCTTTGATTAGAGGTGATTAGCAATAATTTTCTTATATTTTGAATTAAATTTTTGCAAGAAAAATAGGTATTTCCTTATTTAAATTTACGCTCAAAGCTCTCATGAATTGTAGACCCTATGTTATTTTTGATATATATTGAACCTATTCCAATTATATATCATATATACTTATTCCATGATTACTACTTTGTGAACTTATTTTTGCAGCAAACTTCAATAGAAATATGAGGATAGCAATGAAGAGATTTGACTGAAATTAAATGATGGAATATGCTGTGTTATTTTCATTTTTAAATAATGACTTTTTATTTTTGAACAATTTAACTATAGATTGATTTGTAAAAATTAATGATTATTATTTATGACGTAAATCTTGACTACTTGGTCATGTTGGGATGGTTATTAGTCATTGAATGGGATGAATTAAATTTTTTTTGCTGGAATTCGACTTTATTGTTGTTAAAATTAAGTTGTGCAAAACTTTTGATTTAACATGAAAATTTGTATATTATTGGTATTGTAGAGGAAATTAAACAAAGTCCAATGATCAAATTGCTCTATAGTACAAAACTTGGGCTGCTAGAGTATAATGTTGACTTTTTCTAAATTTTTTGTATATGTTGACTTTTCTCAAAAACTTGGTATAAATTGATTGTTTTATTAAGATTCTAGTTGAACATAAAATGTGTATATTTTTGTTAGATAATTATTAATGAAAAATAATCATATGCTGAAACGGGTTTGGCTCGGGTTAACATGAAAACTTTCAGGTTGGGTTTAGGCTAAGGCTTCTTAGGTTGGATTAGGTTGAGCAAAATTTTGTGATATTCCCACCTCAACCCAACACGACACGATTGCCACCCCTATATGCATATATAGGCGCATTAACTATTTCTCTAATTGGCATGCCTCAAGATTCTTTTGTTTCTCTTATCAATATTGGGTGCACATTCCTTATTCAAGCATTGGGGCCATTTTCCTTTGTACCTTTTATATCTTCAAATTCAAAAACTGCATTCCAAGATGACACCAATCTCTATTCTCTGTCCACATCCTACTTTCCACAATAATAACATCTTCTTCGTCTTTACTATTTGTTTTTCCAATTCTTGTTTAGTAAATTCCCTCGCTCTTATCTATTATTTCCTGTATTCCAAAACTAGTTTTGCCCCTTTCTCCTTAAACTTTTAATACAATTCTTCATAACTCTATGGTTGCCTACAATCATTCTCTAAACTACTATATTGTTTAAGTCACACCCATGAATTCATCCAATATTAACCTATCCATTTGACCTTTTAAATCATTGAAAGTAACATTGCTTAGAAGAAACCTCAACTTATAAATCTAAAATTCACAAAACATATCTAATCATAGAATATTGCTCCAAATCTCATCTTTTTTTTTTTTTTTAATTTCAAAGAGTCTTATCTCAGCTTGACATCACCAGAATATCAAATCATATGCTGGTTATTTTGAGAACTTACCTTTCTATCATTGATTATTTTCTTAGTTTCCATAGTCCATGGTCTCAAATTTGCATTGAGAAGATTAGGCACAGTTTTTTGATTTCGTGAAACATTAGTTCTTAGTCGTCTTCAATCTCTTTTATATCCTCAAGTTTCATCAAAGAATTGTGCCTAATCAAAATGTTGACTCTTGTTTTCTGCACTCAATTCCCTTTATTCTATTTCAATATTCCCCTTTTTATCTCATCATATCTCTTGTCAATATAAACATACCGTTTAAGTTTTAACTGTATACACATGTCACACATCCCTTAGCCTTAATACTCATGTATTTCTTAAATGTAATATTACCTGTAGTAAACCTTTTTTGTATATAATCTACATAACCAATTTTTCATCCATAAGTACGTGGCAAAAATTTGTTTATTCTAAGGTAATCACCACTTGGTCACTACATATCTTCACATAAAACTCCCATGAATATCACTCATACCATATTAACTCCCAAAGTAACTCTCTACATATCGAATATAATTTTTTCCCAATTAGTCATCTACTCATCATATTCAACCTTCACAGACATTGTTCATGTAATGCCATAATTCTCCACAGCATAATCCTTTCCAATAATCATACATTCTTATGTCTAACATACCAAAAGTAAGAGGTTATACATTGGCTAGCCACCCCAATCAAAACTCTTCACTTCCTTAATGTCGACCCTTGTCCCAAAAGCTCATATCTTATTCAACTCCACATTCAAGTTCACAATAAAACTTCATATTTTCATACCCAAAATTCCAAATTTTGAGAATCATATCTTGACATTACTCAAGAATTCTTAACTAAATTATGCACATCTAAAGTATTTCAAAAATAAAGGTTATCCCTAAAATCCAAGAATCATATCCTATAATAACTCAAGTTGTCCTTATCCCGAGTGTTTACATCCTAGATGATTCCTAATTCAAGTATAATCTCTGGTAACCTACTAATTCTAGTTACAACAATCATTCCTATGTTAACCTAGATTATCTAAAACCTAGGCTCTGACACCACCTATGTGGCACCCCCACTAAGGATGATCCCTAAGCAGAGATAGCACCAAATCAAGCTTGAAATATAACTCAAATGATATCTAGGGAAACTAAAATTTTACCAAACTCAAAAGATGGTAATTCATACTAACCCATAAGATTGCTTCATGGAGCAAAATATATACAACCAAGAGTCTTTACTTCTAACATAAATGTTCACGTAACATTCCTTAGTTAACCATTTTAATTAGGTGTAGTCTATATGTATAATTATAACACCTAATCTATTATAAAACAGACTTTTGGATCAAAACATGAGCTCCTACTTCTCACTTTGTGCTGTTTGGGAAAATAAAGAATAACAAAGAGGGTAAGTCTTAAGGACTTAGTGAGGGAAAAGAAAATGATAGGATTCAAGGGAAGGTTATTAAGATATAACAATCAGTAAACAAATTTGGACTTTTCATATTGAATCAACAATGTAAGATAGTACACATGATAACACGTTTAATAGGTTGTTGGTCATTCCGACCTTATTACTCCTAGATAAAGTTGTAATTGCTAATATCAGGCATTGGTATAGCAAATACAAAATTTCATTATCGATCCATTACTTGAGCACTCAGCGCGGCGTGTAACAACTTGTCATGTGGCATGATTGATCATATGCCATATCACACCACTCATAGTTTACTACCTCCAGCCACCTGCAAGTCAGAATCGTAGATGGGTATTAGTCAGAAGACATGTCTCCATCAGTCCATTCTACTAGGCTGCCTTTCAAACTTAGCACCAAGCTTAACCCCCGTGGTATCTCTCCTGGTGATAACCGCCCATGGCATCCTATGAGTTGATAACTGCCTATGGTGTCCCATGGGTTGATAGGATATAATGCCAACAAATAAGAGTTTAACATTTAAAAAAATAAACATGAATATAACAAGGTACGAGTCTGGAATAATAATATACATAGTACATTAACTAGCAAGGCTTTTCTGGAATAATAATCCAAGCTTTCCACTATCAGCTGATACAATCAATAATCAAATATGCCGTTAAGCTTAAATAATCAATATACAAGATAGATTCAAGAATGCCGATAAGGCTAATCAACTTAAATATACAATGAATTCAAGTGTGTCGACAAGGCCACAGATTATACTAAACAATAATAGAAGTAAGAGTCAATGAAACAAACCCACATAGGGGTTTACAAAATAAGTAATAGGTAGCACAAGGATTTCAAGCAATAGCTAATTTCAATAATCAAGGTTTATATATTTCCTAGAAGAAAGGTATGCCAAACCCTTACAAGGGTTTACGAAACAAGTATAAGATAACGCGAGGAATTCAAAATAATTGAGGAATTTAAACAATCATAAAGATCTCATTTCCCAGAAGAAAGTTAAGCAGATCCTTACCTTAAATTCCACAATAGTGTTATCCACGCCCTGTGGTCTGGGAAACCTTTGATCCTTGTCACCTTTTCCAAAAAGGATGTATTTAACATCAAAATGCTTGTATCATTCCTTAAACAATAATTAAACTATTTATATCATAGTACTAGTTGTTTTGTAATTAATACTATAGTTTAAAGTTAAATCTCAAAATCATAGCTAGATGTCGTGCTAATTATTGTCATTATCTCTATAACACCATCAATTAATGAATCAATTCAGTTTTCTATTTTTCATTCATCTTTAAAATGTTACACAAAATTTAGGCCTAATTTTATTGATTAACTAAACAAGCGATAATTATGTTCTAATTTCCAATCTAAGCTCACTAGCATGGCACATGACTCATATATCCAAATATTTCGACTCGTCACTATGAATCTTATTTTGATCATTTTGATCCATAATTACAATTTGATGTAATTAACTTATTTAACCAAGATTATGATATAATATAAAAAATTCTAGTCCACTGAGTTTATATACATATACATGCATGTTACATATCTGGTCCATAATCACAATTTTCGTCGAATTAACCTACATTACATCATAAATTAGCCTCACTCAAATTAAATTAGGAATCAAATTAATCACTTAAATAGTTTTTTTTACTAAATTGACTGAGTTCAAGGTTAATTCATAACCAAAATTTGGTCAGCATGTGCTTAAGTCGATGAGTTAAGGATTCTATTCGAATTGCTGTCGGAGAGCTACTATGCATCACTACTAAAACTAGGTTCCACCACCATCATTTGATGGAATTTTCCATTGTGAGCAAAAGCCCTCTACCAATATTCTAATTAGAGGCTATTTGGGCGGTCAATGAGTCTGTTTAAAGTAATACGGTACAACATGTGTATATATATAATCAAACCCATTTCCCAACTTGTTTACCCATAAATCGATCAATGAGACCCCAGAGTCACAAACCAATTACGCTATTGCGATCATCATGTTGAGAAGAAGTTACAACTCTTTTATCGCCACCATTTACCATTATCAAAAAATTTCAAAACCATCACCACAAGATGCCTTTCAACCTCCTAAACCCAATGCCCCAACCAATTTTGAGTTTCACAACTAGGAAGGCTATCAATTGAAGCTCCAAAGCTTGCTGGGTCTCACTTGCCACCATCCTCAAAGCTCCAATTTCACTGTCTCCAGTAGATGGTTCAAGAACCTGAACATATCAAATCACTCCCTAAGTTGAGATGTAACAGAAATGTTACCCAGAATTCTATCTCCACTACTGCTCCGCTGTCTCTATCAGACACTACCGTGGTTTATTTTTCAACCATTTTTTGTCATTGCTGCATTGAAAAATGCTAGAAGAATTGGGTACCACTGTGCTCAACTTGTCGAGAGGAATAAAATGGTGAGTAGGGATTTAGGTTTCACTTTCTGTCGGGAGGATTTATCCAGACCGAAACTGGTGATGCATGTGGCGAAAAAAGTGGAAGCAATGGGGGGCAATAAATAAAAATATACGATTTATAGGGAAACATTTTAGAATTCTGAATTGCCCCTCTAAATGATTTGGCTACTTACAATTGAGTTATCCAATTTTTAAATGCCTTCATTTCAACCACTAGACTAAGTGAGTGCCTTACACTAACCCATTTGACCATATATATTTCCATGCAAACCCCCAGAATTTTTAAAATGTGATCTAATCAAGTCTTGCTTAATTCACTTTGACCTAAAAACTTTTAAAAATTTTGCAATCAAGTCTTTTTTATTTATTTTCTAAGCCATAAAATTCATTGAATCAATATCTTAAATTCTAGATCTTTTTTTCTCAAAAATACTAAATTTCAGGGGTGTTTCAGACTCCTCCCTAAAGAGAATTTGGTCCTTAGATTCTCATCTAAGTACTTTCCGACTGGCAGAAAATAATTAGATTCAGTTAGTCTATCTACCTTCTTGCTTCATTAAATTTTACCAGGATTGCTTCTTCAAGTCTCAATACATCTTTGTGCTTCTCAGATGCACCACCTACCTTGACTTGTGCGCCTCATCTAGCAAACTTTCTTACATTTCTTTCGGTACACATAATCTTCTTACAGAACTGAAGAACACCTTAATTTTGGTATTGGACTCGGATCTCTAGAACTTCCAACCTTTTCTTCTGTTTCAACATCAATATATCCTTGGCTTAGGGTTTGTCGGATTTCAATCTGTAATTTGGACTGCACTTATTTCTGAAATCCTACTTGTTGTATTAATTTCAACGTAGCACTTATTCTTAGGCTTTTTTATGCTTCCATATTCTAGTAAGTAAGTCCTTTCAACCTTTCCTCTCAAGGCATTGGCTACTACATTTTGCCTTTTCAGGTGATAAGTGATAAAAGGGTTGTAGCCTTTTAGAATTTCCATCCATCACATTGTCTTATATTTAAATCCTTATTCTGGTCAAATGGTTGACATTTCTGAGTTAATTTAGTCAACGTGTCAGTTGTTCTAGATCATGCTATACAAATCTTTGTTAATAGCCGACAAGACATAGAACATTACAACTTCAATCATATTTCCCGACCTTTTCCAGTTGACTACCATCTCTACCCTAAAGAAATCAACCTTTTTCCCAACTTAGGATATGACATGCCCAAAAAAAGCTATATTTCATATTCAAAATCCCCCATTTGCTAAATTTTACATACAACTGATGCTTTCTCAAGGTTTTGAGAACCATGCGTAAGTGCTTTACATGGTCTTTTCTAGTCTTCAACTCGTAGTACTCTTGCTTTACTACCTTTGGCACATATTTATTCATGAGGTCTTAGGTGAAATTCTCCCAAGTTCGATGGGTTCCTTCAACTATCCATCTTCAATTAATCACCTTCCACCAACCTCAGGTGGAACTTTCTAGAAAAAATGTGGCAAATCAAACCCTCCACTCATCTGAGCAACGTGGCATCTCAAAAGTACTCTCTAAATGCTTGATCCATTCCTTGTTTTTATTTTATTAGGGCTTCCTAAAAACTTTGGGGAAATGAGATGAAGGTTCTATTCCAATGCTTGATCTTCGGCCACCTCATTAACAACTCCTGTTTCATCTTCTAACTATAAACATTGTGGCACAAATCTTGGTCCCCTCTAATACAAAGGGTCTTTTAGCTAACCCACTAAAGAGATTTTTGAAACTTCTTCTTTTAGCATAGCTTAAGAGTAAGCAGATACTTCTCGCCATGGTACATGTCAGCCATTGACCTATTGCCCAAGAGGTCAAACTTAACATACTAGCCTCCATAATAAGTCATCTCTTCCTAATTAGTTAGCTACCAATTTACAAATCTAAACATACTAGATATGGTCAAGATATGAGAGATTGAACTTATTTCTAATGTTCAAAACTTATATAGTATTCTCAACCACATGTTTTCCCAAAGCATATGAGATTATCCTTGTATATCCAAATCTCCTTTACAAAGCATGTATGCATCTAGAATTTCCTTGGTTGGTCTCCTTAATGCACTTATTGATATCAATCAAAAAAACCTAAGAACTTATACTTGACATATTTTCTAGCCGTACTTAATCACCTATAACCTGGGTAAAATTATTTCCTTAAATATCCAGGAGATCATGGCCTAAACACATATGTAATATGGCTATTTCCTAAATTTTAAAAGGTTCCCAATAACATAATTATAAATCAATATTAACAACATGGGCACTTTTCTATGTATTGTATCACATCCTTAGTGACAACTTTAAACATGCTTTAATGCTCGTCTTAGGTTAACTAGCATATTAGGAAAAAAATACTCTAATTCCCAACTTACTGTGTGTTGTTAAACTCTTACTACTATTATTTCAATCTCTATTCTGTCAATCCTTATTAGTGATTGAGTGGGACACAACTTTAGAAATTCCTCAAGGCTATCCTTCAATGGTTTTTATTATGCTCCCAAGAATTCTAACCCAATTTCCTCATCAATAACCTTATAAGATCCTTTATCTTACTACAATAAGTCTTATACCATAAGAATTTCTCTTTTTGGACCTACTAGCAGGATGAGAATAAGATCTAACATTGTCTTCAATTTTTTCCATGAGGTCCTCTAATTAGAGTATCTTCTTTGTGATCTTCACATGCTTTAGCTTTACTGTTGATGGCCATCTGCTATGATTTTAGTTAGCTGAGGATCACGTTCATATTGTAGATGTTCTAGTGGTGTCATGTCCCATCATATCGCGATTCTTGGCCTTGGAGAACAAGCTTGAGATCAACTGACCACCCACAGTGTGCATTCTAGATATTAATTCTATCAGAATGGCTACCAAGTAGTTTCTAAAAATATGCAAGCTATCAACCAATCTAGTTGACATCCTCAAATGCAGCATTACCTGTGATGATTCCTTTCCTATATCATCACATAACCAAAATTTCCTTCTGTAAGTACATAGTAGGAATTTGTTCATCCTAATGTACTCATTTCTTTAACGTCGAGTGTTATCCTAAAAGTTCATTTCTTATTCAATCTCACATTCAAGTTCAGAATCAAACCTCATATCTTCTTGCCCTAAGATCTCACATTCCAAAATCATATCTTGACATGACTTAAGTATTCATTACCTCAAGTATACATATCTGAAGCATTTCCAAAATCAAGCTTAGTCTCTATTAACCAAAAATTCTATGTCCCAAGAATCCTATCCTAAGATCAGATCGCACAATAGCTTAGGTTTTCTTATCACTTTTTTATACTCACCAATCATCCTACTATATGTAGCTTATCTCACTAGCACCAACCCATCAACTTTATCTTAATACTGCAAAATCACATAAAGCTTCCCAAACTACATGAATACTCATAATTTTGGCTCAACCTAGAGTTCAGTGCTCGATCTTCGAAAGTGAAGATTATAATCTGGTCAGCCATCCTAGGTATAATCTCTAACCTCCTGGTATCGAACACTATGCTCAAATTCTCAGGTTCAAACTATCCTAAACAAAAGGTTTGATAGAAGTCCCAACAATATTCAATGCCTAGCTCATTGACAAACCTAGGCTTTGATAGAAGAAATGTATCAAAATGATTTCTCTACTCATTCCTATCTTAAGTAATTCAAAAGATAAGTTTAACATCTACTATCCACAATTCCATTCCCAAGGATCATGTCCTAGTATCATTCAGGCTTTCCTTAACCCAAGTATTTATATCTAAATCAATTTCCAATTCAAGTTTCATTTATAGTAAGTCGATTAATTCAATCACAACAATCATTCCTATATTAACCTAGGTCATCACAACCTCAACTTTAATACCACCTATAGCGCCCTTTATCGGGATAGTATCTGAGCTAGGGCACCACTCCATTCACACATAATTCAAACTAGTGAACAAGCAATAGGACCATACTAAGGTTTAAACTGCTCAAAAATAGCAATGGATTTCAAACTTACCAACTCAATAAAATATTAAATACACATCATAATTTATCTGCTTAATATTTAATTAAACATCTATAGGCCTCAAGTCATTAACATCAATCTTGACACACCACAACATCTCTAAATCTAAGCTCAGTAGCTAAGTGAACCTATTTATACACATAAGCACCTGTTTAATTTACAAATTGTATCTTCTTTTCAGACCAAGCTAGAGATCCCTTTCCATCACATAATCCTATCTAAGAAACATGAATAACATAGGTGTAAGTCTAAAGGACTTAGTGAGGGATAATAGTAACCAAATGCACTAGCGATCTATCAAGGAATAATCAACTCAACAGATCAAAAATTTAACAATTATGGCTATATTTCCAAATATAGGTAATAACAAGTCCAAAAAATAAGCATGATCAAATCAAGACTTTTAGTGGGTACTAGCTTGGGGGTTGTTACCATCGACTCGAACAATGCGGGAATGTCTTAACTGACCTTGCTTAGGAAGTATAGGAACATCTCAACCAATCACAATTGGGAAGAAATACAAATAGCTCATTCAGCCCGAACAATAGCCCAATATTGACCAAGAACTACACCAACCTTATTACTCTACGAACAAGTTTCAAGTGATAAAGATACAAATACGAACAAGCAAACCCGTATAATATATGCATTTCAATAGATCAAGACAAAATGTGTATATCAAATTCACCTTATTCCATTTCAATAGCCCTGTTTAGTTTTTTTGGTCATTTTTGTTTTCCATTTTCATCATTTTTAAAATTTGAAAAAGTAATTAGTGAAAATGAGTTGAAAATGAGTTTATATATATTAGGATAGATTATTAGAAATGTATAATTATGTTAGGTTTAGTAGAATGTAGGTAGAGAAAGATAGTGATAATAAAATGGAGATAAAAGATATATAAGTTGTTGGGATAAGATACATAGGTTATGGGGGAATGTATTTTGAAAATGAAAATGAAAAAGATGTTGGGTGAAAATGTATAAAAGGTTATATGTTTCTATTTTCAAATAATAGAAAAGGTAAAAATAAAGTATGGAAATAAAACCAAGCCAGCCCTTAGAAATTTCATGTATCATAGGAAGGTTTAGAATTTTTTAAAATTTTAGATCACCTACTAATAAAGCAATATTCGGCGAATATAAGATCAATATTCTCAAAAGTTGTGTACCATTTCAAATTTGATGTCCTTGACTAAAACTTTCAATAAACTTTTCTTTGAATTCAAATATAAAAACTTCCCTTTTCTTCAATTAATAGGAAAGCGGAGTGTGCAACATTTCTTTGAGAAGTGCCCTTAAAGTATAGTGTCAATTAGCAAGTACAATATGAGACAATTGTTTAGAGTATAAGTTATTGGCAAATAAACACATAGAATATAAAATTTTAAAATGTCTACCATAGAACTAGTCATAGCGATTATTATAGGGGAAAATACGCATAACCCCCTCATATAATTCAAAATTACCATAAAACCCCTTGTGTATAAAAATGTGCTTGATTAGTACCCTGTGTTTTGTCAAATTACCACTATACCCCCAGGTGAAGGTCACGCACTAAGTGTGCGAATAGGAATAGCAATTTTGTAATGAAATGTCTAGAATGCCCTCATGGGTCTAGTTGACCCTTTTTAATCTGAAGTTTACATAGGAGGTTTTGTGGCAATTTCGAATTAAATAAGGGGTTTATGCGTATTTTTTCCTAAATACATATATATAATATTTATATATAATATACAAATATAAATATAATATAAATATATATTATATAATATATAAACACATATATGTATAATATATTAATACACATATATTGAATCCATATATATAATATATGAATATAAATATGTATATATACCACCCCAACAGCCACACCCTACCACCGACTGCCATGGCTATGGTAGTAATGGCCAAGGCATTTGACCATGGCAGATCTGCCATGGCTACGATAGCCAAGCCAGTCCTGGCTAGATCTACAATCGGCCATTGGCCATGGCTGCCGTGCTAGTCTAGCCGCGGCCACCTGTAGCAATCAACGGCTTGGTTGGGGGGAGGGTGTGTGTGTGGGTGGTTTGAGGGGAAGGGTTGGCTTAAGCGGCCACCTTGACCGTGTTGGATGGTCGGCAACTATGTTGGGGGTGGGTGTTTGGTTTGGGGTAGGAGGTGTAATTATATATATACATATATATTTTTTATAATAATAATTATTATTATTTAAATTAATAGATAAATTTATTTACAATGAATTAACTTATTTACACCTATTTATAAATTTAATATTCTTAAGTAAAACATAAAAATAAATTAAAAATTAAAAAAACTTAAAAATATATCAGAATGTTTGTTTGTGAAAGTTGTGTTTTGTTATATTTGTTTATATTTTGAGGGGAGATAATTTTTACTACAATAGTCAAATTAATATTTTGTTGTTTGATTTTTGGGATGAAAATGGAATTGAGTAATTTTTTTTATTGTTAGGATAATAATAAAATATGCATGTATATTTTGAGAAATGGAAGTTCTGTGGAAAAAAGAGATATGTTTGGTTATCTTTCTCCAAAATGATTTTCAGGTTTAGGGTTTTTAATTTTTAATTTGTTTTTAATTTTAAAAAATTAATTAAATTATTTTTGATATATTTATTATTTTAGTACTATTGAGTATATAATTTAAAAGGGCTAAATAAGCATAACTTCCCTATGAAATTCAAAATTTCCACAAAACCCACTATGGCCAAAATTTTCCTTAGCACACATAGGGGCAACTTGGGTATTTTCATTTTTTTGAAACCAAAAAGTGGACATGGGGCAAGTGAGGCAATTTTTACAGAACGCATGATAATAATCAGATTCTTTTTTTTATACACAAGTTTTTGTGACAATTTCAAATTTTATAGAGGGATTATGCGTATTTAGCCCGATTATTATATATTCATTAGATTGAGAAAAAATATGTAAAAGTCATTACATGAACTATAAGTTATTATCACTTATAATATGCGGAAACTTGATTAGAAACTCCCTATGCTAGTCAAGGACATTAAAATCATAAACACTATGTCATTAAACATCTTAGCCAATTAGTGCACTAAGTTTAATAAACAAGCATCAATCATGAATTATAGGTCATAACTATTATTAGTCATAGTAAATTTGGTCCACGTGATATATCTTGGACAATCTAGAATATCCATTCACTAAAACCAAACACTTGCTAAATAGGTCTCACAAACTTGCTATTGTACAGCCTTTATGTGAGACCTATGCATAGATTGTCTTAACCACCAAGATAATTTAATAATTTTAAATAAATACAATAATTAAAAATTAATTATTTTAGATGAATAGTTAATAATATAAAAAATTTTGAACCATTTAAAATCATTTGATTAAATTAATGAATTATTTAAAAAATAAATGAGCAAAAAAAGAAAAAGTTATCTATCTCGATCTCCTCAAATCCCTACCCCACACTCCTCCAATCGCAATCCCCCTCACCCCCCGTCTTGTAACTCTCACCAATGCTAGCTTAATCCCCTTCTTCCCCCTCCAGCCTGTTAGGCTAGCCATGGCACTTGCAATTGGTTACTTGTTGTCAACTAGCCACAGCTTGTGGATGGCCATGGCCATGGCAATTAGCTTCATGTGGGGGATATAGAGTTTATATACATATATTGATATATATGTATTCATTTATATATAATACAGATGTGTATATATTATTATTATAAAAGATAACCGCCAATGTGTGTGTTTCCTTCTAACAATGCCTAAGTTGTTTTTTACTTTTTCTTCCTTTGTTTTTTGATGTCCAAAATGATGTCGTTTTGGATTCTTGTGCTTTACGAAATTGCACATTTTGTTGTGGCTATCGTTCATTGATTTGTCTGTTTGTTCAATGGTTAGAAAAAAAAAGGCCTTTTCCTTGAATTTTTTTAATTGAAAAAGAAAACATCGAATTTAGAAATCAAGCGAAAAGGCTGCCCGTTCTCTGAAAAGCCTGCTCCCGCTAGACATGAAAAGCCTACTCCCACCAGACAACCCATAATACTCCTTTATACCTATAAAATTTTGTCATAATACTTCTTTCTTCTTCATTCAATTTGTTGAAGGTGCATGAAGTGGAGCATCCTATTGTTTCCTTGTTCGTTATTCAATTTGCCAAGTAATTTTTCTTTCCCAACTTTCACTCCCTTTTTTGTTTTTCACCTTCTTTGGAGAAGAAGTTTTTTGTTGTTCTTTTATGGTAAATGACTATGTTTTAGAGTTTTTGCAAAAGTTAAGATTTTATGAGGGAAGTTTTATTTTCTTCATAGAAACATGTTTCTGTATGTTTTTGATGATATATGGCTTCGCTTTACAGTTTTACAGAAGTTAAAATTTTGTGAGGGAAGAAAATAAGGCCAATTTCATATAAAAATTTTGAGTATGACACTCAACAATATGATTTGAAGCAATTGTTCTCCAAATATTGAAGAGTTGAATTCATTAACATGAAATCTGGTAAATTTAAAAAAACTTTTTTTTTTCTATAGATATATTTCATTTTTCTTTTCTTTTTTTTTTTTCTTTTTGGGTCTTTTGTAGTTTTGGTTAGGTTGTCGTGAAGATTGTAATGTATGGGAGAAAATGAGGGATGGGTGTGGCGGTCAGCTAGGTGGGTTGTTGCCAAGTGGGCTTTTGCAGGAAGTAAACCCATGCATGCAGGCCCTCAACGCACTTGGGGAAAGATCTAGAAGAAAGGTCGGCATGTCAAAATTGCAAGGTAAACTTGGAGCTTTGATATGAAAAAATAAAAGAAGGAATAGGACAGGAGATGTAATTTATAAGGAGCATACTCTCGAACCAAGTGCCAGATCTAAGGGAGGAGATGAAATGAGATGTGAAAATCCAACAAATGGAGGGAAATAACCATTAGGATTCAATGGTTTAGATCAACTCTATCATTTATGAGCTTACCTTCTCATAAATAATGAAGTAGGGGGAATTAATGATAATGAGAGAAATTTTTAAAAGACTAAATATCTCTTTTGTTTAATGAAATTCATTAAAATATCTAAGGATCTGTGTCCTCCTATGTGGGTCGAGCCAACCACCCAATCTATATTAAGAAACCAGGGAGAATCTCATCCATTCGATCATGCCACATGTTCGTTTATATTGCCACCTCAGCCACATAATATGACACTATTTCAATCATTACTATAAATACCCCCTCATTTAATGCATCTTGGAGATTCCAAAAAGATTTATAAATCACCTCTTTTCCTGCAATCCCTATCTCATGACCTCCAAATCCAAAGACGACCTTAATTGTAGTCCTAATAAATACTAACCCAAGTCCAAATTACTGGTTGAAGTTTTGACCCGTGATAAATATAACTTTATATTTTGTGAAGTCATTGAGTATGCAATATTTGCATGCAAAATATATACTATTAAAGAAGTAGGAATCGCTAGCAAGTTTCTTTGAATTTTGGTTCACTAAAATGTTTTCCTATAGCATATGCTTTTCAACGGGAGATAAATTCAATTTAGACTAAATTGAATGTTGCCCTAACATTTTGTTTGTGAATTTATTTATTTTACTTAAAATATTTTAAATTTCAATACAAAGTTGTAAATGAATTGAATTGGGTAAAACGTGTTTGTTCAAATTAAATTTTGTTGATCTTTAAAAATTAGTCCTGAGTTTATAAGTTTGATTGTTCAACCAAGAGTTGTTATATTTAACGAACTAAGTTTAAATAAGTTCCTAAGAGTTGATCTTGAGTGGAATATCAAATAACTACATTACATATAATAAATATGAATATTCAAAAAAGAGTTCAACACATTGCTTTCACTTACAACAATTCAAATATTCATCAAAATTTTCCTAATATTTAATAATTCTCCAATTTATTCTTTTTTTTTTTGCATCCACTATTTCTTCGTGTTTCATATATATACATATACCTTTGTATTTTATATTAAATTAAATTTAATATTTGGATAAATTAATAAAATATTAAATTGCTTATAAAGTATATATCCAACTATTATCAATCATAAAATATTACAAACAAAGATTTTCTTCTAACAGAACGAATCTAATTATTTTAGAATTTTTAATCTTCAAATTTAAAGTTAATTATTTTTATAAATAATAAATTTATTGAATATTTGTTATCTATAAAATGGCCATCTATGTAGCACCCCCTCTCGGATCGCACCCAAGCTAAGGTGCTACCAATTCAGTCTTAATACTTTGCCTACAGCAAGTAATAGGCCCATAAAAAAATTTTCTTCAAATCCTTCAAAAACTGCAAAGTATTTTAACTTAACATACCCTGGGCAAAATATTCAAATACATAATGTTAACAAAATATTTACAAACCTCAGGTCTTCATGAACATTCATGACAAATCACAACTTCTAAAAGCCAACGTAACGTACATCAAATCCTATATATACAACCAAAAGTCTAGTACATTACAAAATGCACTCAAGCCTAAAGACCACGTTCACCATTTATAGCTATTTGAAAGAAATCAAAATAATATAGGAGGATAAGTCTTAAGGACTCAGTAACGAAAAAAAAACTGATAGGTTTGAAAGGAAAATTAGTGAGATACAACTACCAATAAACATTTCGATAACAAGCAGTAATTCCAATACAAGTCAACAAGATACATAGCACGCATGATAGCAAGTTTAATAGACAATTGGTCATTCTAACTTTATTGCTCCAAGATCAAGTCATAATTTCTAGTATCGAGCATTAGTACAATATAAATAGGATTTTCTTATCGTTCTATTGCTCAAGCACATAGTTTAACATGTAATAACTTTCATATGACATGGTCGACTACATGCCGAATTTCATCACTCATAGTTTGCTACCTCCAGCTACTTGTAAGTTAGGATCATAGGTAGATACTAGTTGTAAGACCTATATCTGTTGGTCTATTCCAAACTGAGTCCTTGTGCCCAAATCCCCTTGTGACGTCCCTTCGGGTGATATTCGCCCATGGCATCCTATAGGTTAGTAACTGCCCATGTCTTCCGATGGGTTAGTATAATAGAATACCAATAGATAAAAATGTAACTTTTAAAATAATAAACACGAGTGTAATCAAGTAAAGTCTAGAAGAGGTCTAGCACTGAAATCTAGAGTTGCTAACGGGGACAAACTCAAAAGGGGCCCTTACTAGACATGCCATGTCAACTAATATGGCTCTTTACTCTGCTTGGCACATATTTTACAGTACTGACTAAATAAGATATTTAAAAGAGTTAATTATACAATAAGGTACAAGTTTGGAACAATTAGTATACATAATATAATGGCCGGCAAAGCCATTTTGGGTTACAAAATGACTCAACAAGTAATATGGGCCAATTGGCAAGGCTATAGGGTATAAAAGATAGAAAGCGAACATCATAATAAGAGTTTTGGGCAGCAGAACATAGAGAGGCAATACCTTCATAGGGGTACGAGTTAATTAATAGATAACAAGCAAGATTTCAAATAATGTATGAATTTTCAACAAGTACGATATAGGAATAGAAACCTTCACATGGGTTTGTCCATAAGAACTAATAGATATAATCGAGGCCAGAGTGGCAAACCCTCACCTTCAAATTCTTAGAAAAGTTGGCCATAAATAATAGCCTACTGGTCCTCAAGACCTACTCCTTCATTACCTATCCAAAATAACATAATTATAGTCAAAATCCATAGTGTACATCATTATCATGCTTATCATTAATTCAAATTCACTAATTAACCTATTAACATGATAGTTAAAGCTTAAATGGCTCTATCATCCCAATAATGACTAATAAGGTTAGTATTACCTTAAATAACCTAATTTCCATCACTTATAATGGCACATGCAAGTTCTAAATCTCGGTTCCACATTACCTTAAATAACTTAATTTTCATTACTTAGGTTCTAAATTCATAAAATTAAAGTGTAATAACTTAATTAACTCAATTATTCCAAACTTATCATATAATAATACCAATTCAGGCTCACTAAGCCATACCATAATCCATGCATGAGGAAGATACATATTAATCGCATTTAATCTTCCATTCTTGCATAATTCAAGGTCTAATGGGATAACGGTACAACAAGTGTGCATACATATATACATATACACAAAACCCCTTTTTTATCCAACTTTCTACCCATAATTTGTTCAACAAAGCCTTAAAGTTACAAACTAATCACACCATTACAATTGTTGCATCGCGGCAAACATTTTGACTCAAAGACATCAGAGCATTGTCAAAGTGCCACCGCTGGCTGTTGAAGCACCCTCATGTATAGTAGCCAAAAATGGGCACCAGCACTACTAAAATATGCATTTTAGCTCCACAATTCAAACCCCCTGATCAATTTTGCAAAACATCACCAAATTAAGCTCCAATTTTAACCTCAACCGCCCAGCACCATGACCTCTGTCGCCATAATTTTCTTCTAATTTTGCCTCCACCATTGCACTAAACTTCATTGCAAGGTTGCTAGGGTATTCCTCCAATTGAGCTATACCTAACCTATACCTTAGAACTAAGTTTGGCCACCAGAAAGATGGAAACCTACCACTACCCATGTAAGCTATTTCTTAGCTTCAAATTCTCGGTGGTCCACCAATTGTCTAGTCATGCATATGGTACCATCAAAGAGCTAGTGAAGAGGAAAAGATAATGCTCAGAATAATTTTTGGTTTCAAGCTATCGTTGAGGGAATCGTCGGAGATAGGGAAAAAGTGGTTAGGGTTGAAGAAGAAAGAGAAATGAGGGTTGAAATGCAAAATTGATATATATAATGAACTTTTTTAGGTTCTCAAATTGACCCTAGAAAGTTTTAGCATTCTTCAATTAAGTCTTTTAAAATTTGCCAACTCTTCAATTCGACCCTCTGACTAGTGAGTGTATGAGATTGACCCCCTTGACCAACAATAATTCCATGTAAACCCCTAAAATCTTTAGAATACGATCCAATCATGTTTTTGAGAATTGCAAATTTACCCCAAAACTTTCAAAATTCTTACAATTAAGTCCCTTTCATTTATTTTCCAAGCCTTAAAATCTAACCAATCAATATTTTGAATTTTAAATTTTTATTTTTCAAAAGTACTGAATTTCAGGGGTTTTACAATCTATTTCATCATTAATAAGATGCCAATTATCATCTGGCTTTATGAACTGTGACATTATCATAATTAAGCATTATAATAGAAATTAGTGGGAAAAACAACATCTAGTTGTTCAATGACAATATCTACAATTTGGCCAATATTTTTACTTTCCTACAAAAATGATAGTAATTTATTAATTTATTAAATGTGGTATTTGTCTTATTCATTTATTCATATTTTTATTTTTTAGGAAAATCACAAAAATATGACAATAAGTAAAGCTATTTTGTGAAAGAGGATAGGAATTAAAGTACTACAAAAAATTAGAGCATTAACTATGGTCAAGATGCTACAAATTGGAAGCTTTAGCTACGAAGCTACCCAGGCCAATTTTGAAGTTTGTACTCTCATAGTGAACTCTCGCTATAGACATATCAATTTTTTGCCAATTGAGAAGTGGCACGTGTAAAATAATATGCTAGTTATTAATTTAAAATTTTTTATTTATATTTTGGGATTTATTAAATTTAATTTCAAAGGATAAATAGTTAATTTTAATTAATGCTATAATATTTATTTTATACTTAAATCAAATATTGACAAGTGTCAAAGATGAATTATTACGGCTTAGATCAAGTTTTGTGGTTTAGCAATTTTGGGTGAACCAAATTGCTACATGTGGCGTATCTTTATACGTGAACCAATCAATTCAAAGATATTTAATATTATCTCTTGATGTTTAATATTATCTTTCGATGTTTGATATTATCAAATCAAAGATATTTGATATTATCTCATAAAAAATATAACTATTAATGATGTTCAAGATTATTTGGGATCTCCCACCTAGCACTTATATAAAGGGATGATCACAACTCATTCAACACAGTACACGTACTAGCAAGTGAGAGAAACTTCGAATGTGTCTAGCTATTCTCTCTAGAAAATTCAAGGAGATCCACAGCGTTTAAAGTGTTTTACACAAAGCTCATCATATGTTGGTGTTTGATTCAAGATTAAGGTGTGAAGCCTTGAATTAGCACTATTTTCTTCAAATTAAATTCAAGCAGATCTATGGCATTCTTTGTGGAGCTCGTATGTTTTGGCTTTGATTCAATATTAAGGTGTGAAGCTTTCAAATTGACGTTATTTTCTTCAAATCAAATTCAAGGAGATCAACAATGTTCAAGGGGTTTTTCACAAAGCTTATATATTTAGGCATTTGATTTGAGATTAAGGTGTGAAGCCTTTGAATTAGCATTATTTTCTTCAAATCAAATTCAGTGAGTTGTACGGTGTTCAAGGCATTCTTCGCAAAGCTCATCAAATTTCGAGGTCAAATTTGGAAAAGAAGAATCAAAGGATTATAATAAAGATTGGATCCAAAATTCATAAATTTTATTATTTGTATGATTTTTCTTATCATGTATTTTTTGTTTATTGTAGACAAAGAAATTTGCACTTACAAATTTCTAGCACATGCAATGGGACAATCTTTACCTCTTATATCTTTCTTTCATCAAAATTGAAGTATAAAATGGCCACCAACAAGACTGTAGCATTAAAAATTACTATCTCAAATTCCTCAAGTATTAGAGCAAAAAATGTTGGCGTCATTACAAGAAGTATGTCCAAGAAGTTGCAATCATCTTCGGACTCCTTCGCTTGCAATGGAAAAGGTGTTGGCATATTTTGTTGATATGAATAAAGATGATGAAGACTCAAAGGAAGAATTAGCAGCAACCATTCCCACTCAACATTAAATTCCTTGAGTATAGTGATGGTAATGGTGACAAGTGCTACAACCTTGGAGGAACAAATTGCAAATTTGATAAAAACCGTTGAAGGATTCACAAAGCATGTCAAATAGTAGAACTTTCAAATCTCCAAATTGATGAGTAAAGTGGACAATCTTGATGCTAGTTGTATGGTGGATAAACAAATTGAGGCTCAAAATGGAGGTGAGATATCCACAAGGAGACAATCAATGAAAAATGAAAAAATTGCAACAAAAAAACTTCAAGTTTCCACTAGACTAATTCCCATTGACCCACTGAAAGAGTTTATCATGAGGACTATCAACGAACGTTTTAAATTGTCTATGACTTACTTTAAGTCATATACTCACAAGATTGACAACTTGAAGATGCTAATTAGTTACTAGCCCCTAAGGTTTCAGCAATTTGAAGGCAAGGGCAACCCAAAGTAGAACATGGCTCATTTCATTGAGACTTGTAATAATGTTAAGACATATGGAGATCATTTGGTCAAGCAATTTGTTATATCATTAAAGGATAATATTTTTAATTGGTATATTGACTTGGAGGCAGAGTCCATCAATAGTTGGGGGCAACTGGAACAAGAGTTCCTCAATTATTTCTACAGCATTCGAAGGATAATTTGCATGATTAAACTCATCAACTATTGCCAGTGGAAAGAAAAACATGTGATTAACTATATACAATGCTAGAGAAATTTGAGCCTTTAATTGCAAAGATCAATTATGAAAAGCTTTAACAATTGAGATATGTATCCAAGGAATGCATTGAAACCTTTGCTACTTACTTCAAGGAATCAAACCAAAACCTTTTGGAGATTTGGCAACTCATGCACATAATATTGAAATGAGCATAAAATTTGATGAACAAGAAGACTCAAGTGATGTCGATGATGATGAAGATATCGGGGGCAATTAATTTTCATCTTCAAATCACAAATGCTCATTGATAAAAGTCTAAACTATCAATAATGCTCCTAGATAAGAGCATAAACTTTCTAAAATTCTCAAGTCTCTAAATCTCTAAAATCTACAACTCAAATCTCCAAGATTTCAAGTTATGACTCAAAGTTCTAAATCTCAAATCCAAGACTCAAATTTTTAAGTCTCCAAATCAAAATCTCAAGTTTCTAAGCTTTCAAATTCAAGATCATGTCGTCAAGCCTCCAAATCCATAACTCAAGTCTCCAAGTGTTCAATTCAAGTCAAAGCTCCAAGTATTCAAGCCAAGACTCAAATTTTTAAATCTCCAAATCAAAGACACAAATTTTCAAGTCTTCAAGTCCAAAGCTCAAGTATTCGAATTCCAAATGCTCCTTGATAAGAGTCTAAATTGTCAATAATATTTTCAAATACAAGCATAAACTATCTAAAATTCTCAAGTTAAAGTCTTCTCATGTGCTCTTTTATAAGAGCTTAAACTGTTAATAATACTCCTAGATACGAATATAAACTATTTAAATATTTAATGTCTCCCTATGTGCTCCTTGATATGAACTTAAACTTTCAATAAGGCTCCTAGGTTCGAGCATAAACTATCCAAATATTCAAAGTCTCTCCATGTACTCTTTGGTAAGAGTGTAAACTATTTGTTAAATCAAACTCAAGTAAATTCTTTAACATGAGTATAAATTGTTAGTCAAATTCCAGTAAACTCCTTCACACAGGTATAAAATGTCTACTCAAGTTAAATATGCTCCTCGAGACACAAGCTTAAACTATATGTTATTTCTGGCCTGCATGAGTATAAACTGTATATAGCACCCCTCTCAAAAGGATATTTACTTTGAATTATGTTATGACTTGATCCTTTTATTGGGTATATGGCTCGAGGAGTGTTTGGAGATTATTCTTGTCACAAACATATGTGAAAAAAATGGGAGAAAAAGTAAAGTGCTCAAATACTTCAAGCTTTGCCTCTTTTGTGGATGATTGACACATATTTTGCGAAGTTTTAAAGTGGGGGCATTTGTAGACATATAAATTTCTGGCTAATTGACAAGTGATATGTGTAAAATAATATACTAGCTATTAATTTAAAATTTTTTATTTATATTTTGGGATTTATTAAATTTAATTCCAAAAGATAAATAGTTAATTTTAATTAATACTATATTATTTATTTTATACAAAAATCGTATATTAACAAGGGTCAAAGGTAAAGTATTACAGCTAATCAAATCAAGTCTTCTGGCTTAGCAATTTTGGGCTAACCAAATTGCTACATGTAGCATATCTATGTATGTGGACCAATCAAATCAAAGATATTTGATATTATCTTTGATGTTTGATATTATTAAATCAAAAATATTTGATATTAACTTTTGATATTTGATATTTGATATTATCCCATTGAGAAGATAACTATCAAAGATGCTCAAGATTATATGGGATCTCCCACCAAGCACCTACATAAAGAGGTGATCACAACCCATTTGACACAACACAGGTACTGGCAAGTGAGAAAAACTTTGAAAGAGTCCAACAATTCTCTATTGCAAATTCAAGGAGATACATGGCGTTCAAAGCATTCTATGTGGAACTTATTATATTTTAGCATTTAATTTGAGATTAAGGTGCGAAGCCATCGAATTAGCGTTATTTTCTTTAGAACAAATTCAGGGAGTTCCACAACATTCAAGGTATTCTTCATGGAGCTCATACGTTTTGGGGTTTGATTTGAGATAAAGATGCCAAACATATGCTTTGGTATTATTTACTTCGAATCAAATTCAAAGAGATCGAAAGCATTCAAAGTGTTCTTCATAGAGCTCATATATTTTGACATTTGATTCAAGATTAAGAAACAAAATTTTTGAATTGGTTCTTCAATTAAAATTCAACAAGATTTACCGTATTCAAGGCTTTATTCACGAAGCTTATTAAATTTCAATATCATATTTGAAAAAGAAGAATCAAATTATTAGAATAGAGATTGGATCCACAATTAATAAGTTCAATTTTATTATATTTGTATGATTTTTTTTTTTGTCTTGCAATTTTGCTTATTGCAGATAAAAAATTTGCGCTTACACTCATTACAACCAATTTGTAGCTAATGATTATTCTTTTTCTTATAAATATAAATTTTTTGATGAATAATGCATAACAAATTTGTTACACTTTGAACATACAATGCTACAGTTTGATAAATTAATAATTTTTATTAATTAGAATTAAAAAAATTGCATTTGCTATGAAAATTTGTAGCTATGAAGTTAATTTCATAGTAATTTTTTTGTATCACATATTTAATTTTTTGGTAGCAAGATTGTGGCAAAACTAAGATTATAACTAAAAAATATTGAAAATGAAAGAACAAGGCTCATTGGAAAATACAGTCAAATCATCGAAAAGCATAATCAGAGCTTGGATATACTTAGCAGTGCTTGGTTGGCACAACTCTGTGCCTCTTTATGTTCCATGTATATTTTGATAAAGGAAAACTTGTAAAATAAAACTACAAGTAAAGACACTTTGGAAAAGAGAACTGAAATTAAAAAGCACAAAAAAAAGATAACTAATCTTAGAAGCAAAACATTAAGGAGTAGCGAAAAAGATAAGTACATAATACTGAAATATTGAGTAGTGAAAAATAAGACAAAAATTGAAGACATAAAATGCTACAAAAGTTGGTGGATTCATTCAAAACTACTATTGATTCAAAATTCAATGAAAATTTACCACTCTAGAATGCTATAAAAGCAGACTAGTTTAATCAAAAATGACTAAAGTTGCAAAATCAAATAAATTCACAAGTTGGCATTGGACCTTATTCAATTTTATGTGTATCTTTTTTTTTCTGCTTCTGAAGTTTAGTTATCTTTTTAACTACTCTTTAATTCTGATTCTCTTTTGCGAAATGACCATATTTATTTTCCTATTTTTTAATTTTTTTTCTTTATTAAAATACACATAGCACACGTCCAGGCATGAAATTGCTCTAGCCAATCATCACACAAGCATATTAATTCCGGCATAGACTGTGCTTTTCTGCATGCCTTGTCCTTTTTATTGATTGTTTTAAATAGATATAATACTAGTTTTGCCACAACCTTTATTTTTGTCCTCTTTTAATTCCTAAATGGCTTTATTTGTGATTCTATTTTTATAATTTATCCTTTCATTTTTATTTAGTACTATTGTGTACGTATACATGTAGACTAGCAAGCCTAAAAAATTCAAAAGTTTTTTATTTTCTGAGCAATCAGTCAATAAATGGGTATATATAAAATTAACTCATGATAATAATATATTGCTTTCCTACATGGGTCCAGTCCCTGCTAAATTTGAATTTATTTTGCATATTAGCAAGCAACTATTTTGTGTTATTATTATGTTCCGATACCAAAAGAGTGAAATTGTAAAACGTGTTTTATCTTCTTAATTACAAAGAGTACGCGCATATAATTATTTTTTAATTCTCACCTTGAGTGACGGACAAATATGTGGCTATTTCCTTTTAAGAACAACTATTTTATTTTCAAAATATATGTGCATCTCTAATTACCTAAATAAATAAGATTATAAAATATATTTGATGTTATCAACATAAAGTTTTAATTATCTATCAAATTAAAAAAGATCTTCTTGAAAATTTTAAAATACAAATTGGGTATAGTTATTATTCATCTCTTAGAATTTATAATGTTGATGTACTCAATAAATGGTTGCTTATTTACTGTACATATAGGAATTCTTTTGCTTTAATTTAACTCATATTATTATACATGAAAATTGCCGAAAAGAAATAGAGGAAATTATTATGAAACATTTGAGATAAATTAGTTTAATTTTGCATCATTGTGGTCTCAGAAAAAATAAATAATCATGGGAAAACCTCAATAAGAGACCTTAGTCCTAATACAGCAGGAGTAATCTTGTATCTTGTGAAACCGGCAGCATAAAAGAGCTTTACCCATTCTTTCGCATTTCTCTCTCTTCCAGATGCCAAAATCATCATGAGCATATCATAGAAGTGTTGAGTTTCCATTGCCTCATGGCCTTTCTGGTTATCCACAACCATGTCAACAATAATCACCTTTCCTCCTATGCCTTTGCTTTGTATTGCTTCTTTACATTTTTCCAATATTTTAATACACTCCTCATCGGGCCAATCATGCAATATCCACTGCTTGTTATCAATATTTAATCCATATATACCATTTGAAAATTGTTAGCATTTAATTATTAAAATAGCATTTGATTAATGCAAAGGATAGATTATACATTTTATTGGTTCATGGTAAACACTACAAGAAAAAGATAAATTAGTGACAAAATAATAAGTGATCATACAAAAAGTATCACTAGTTAGATACATTAGCTGAGAAAATATTTTGTCCTATCACTTTAATGAATTTTACAAACTAAATAGTTACAAAAATAATGTTTAAATTGTCATTATTGATATTAGTGACACATGGTGACATAATCTATCAACATCAAAAATCATATTACAAATTATAATGATAATTTTAATTATCACTATGCCATCATAGTAAATGTGCCACTAAATATTAATGGTGACAAATTAAACTATTAATTTTTGTTACTATTGAACCATATTTTGACAAAATAAAAATTATTAGCACCACTTAAAAAATATTATTAGTAACAAAATAAAAATTATTGCAACTTAATGCATGTAAGTTGTGATAATCTTTATTTTGTTATTACTATTACATTTGTTTTAGTGGTAGTTGATGGGATGTACCTTCATGCATACTGCATCAGCAGGAGGAACAAACTCAAACATGTCTCCTCCAACAAAGGTCAAGTTCTTAGTCGCTTCCAAGCAAGCAACAACATGTGGGAGTTCAAGCATACTACATTTTAAGACTGGAAATTAATCAGCAATAGCCTTGGCCATAGTTCCTATGCCACCTCCAACATCCACAATCGATTCCAAACCCTAAAAAACATGTGCACAATCTTTAATAATTGCACTTATTAGCAACCGAGCATCACTTGCCATGCCCTCGTTAAAGAGCTAATTAAGCCTCGATTCCTGCTCCGCGAGCTCCTAAAATGTCTTCCCATGAGTGGTCACAAATGGCGTGGCATCATCATTCCAAAACCATTTGCTCACATTATGCCATGGATCTATCAGAATTGGATCGAGCTATTGTAATTGGCATAATTAGCATGATTAATTATTAATATACTTTGGATAGATGCTAATTATGGTTGGAATCCAAAGATTAATTGTGGTAGTGCAATAAAGGAAGGAATTGGTTAAATGTTTCTTGTTGAATTATCCGATATGGAATATTTGAGAAAGTGGAGACTTACTTGGACATTATAAAATCAAGTGGAGGAGTTGAAGAGTTATTCCAACCCTTCACTTGTCCCACATTGGTTTTATAAACTAGTGTGGATTAGTATATATTAAACTCAAGTAAGAATACTTGATAAAGTATTCTTTAAGGTGGGTTCATATGAGTAGACCACACGCACACCACTGTCGCCGCTCGACTCGGTTCTGGGTCATGGGCACGGGCACTAGGTGTTAGGGGGAATGTCTCTGTCTTAGTCTTATCTTTTTGGGACAAATTTGATCTAAATTTTGAACTTAACTTGGATAATCGGATAAGGGTTGACTCAGTCAAGACCCATTCGATTATTCTACTTTGATCAAACTAAATTAAATCTTTGAAGATTAAGATGAGATTTGGCTGGATTGATAGAGATTAAGCAGGATTTGGCAGGAGGACATGGGACACGTGGCGTGATACTGGTGGGTGTGTGCGGCTGACATGGTAGAATATTATTGGCTGGGTGACGTGTTAGAGACCATCAACTGACAGACTTTAACCTTAATCCTGTCTATAAATAGACTACCTCTGGCAGTCTTCACATACACAGCATTCATCTCTCAACAAGCTTAAGCATCCAACTTCTGCCCATTTTTTTGCTCTCTCTCAAGAATCCTTCCCTTCTCCTCTAAAAAATATTCCCTATTCCAAATTTAGATATATACGCCTATCTCATTCTTATTTGGCAACTGAGTACTAATTGAGGTGAACGAGATAGACTGCACCTAATTGTTCTAGACCATCTCATCCTATAAGGAGCTGCGCTGTACCCGTTGCACTGGTGAGTCGGGGTGCTTGTTTCTTCAAGGTAAATTGAATTTCTCTGTGATTTGGTTGTTCGATTAATTCTGTTATGATACAAAATCTTAAAGATAAATTTACTTTTAAATTTTGGTATTTACATTAGATAAAACTGACAGCATGTTTTATTATTTTATTGCCTCGATTGATGTATGAATTTTGGCTTTTTCTGGACTCATATCTGATTAAATAATTGCTAAAATTTTTATTTACCTTGAATTTGATATATATATTTGAACACGCATGCTGTATGTTTAATTCCGACGACGCATGTTAAATTTGATATCGCATGCTTAATTTTAATCTCATATTGATAAAAATGCACGTATTGACTCAATTGTGATTATCTGTTCTAATTCTTGATAATTTGATTTGCATATTTATTTGCATATTGGTGTATCCTTCTACGAATTTAATTATAACAATCTTGAAGAATTGATATTTTTTGTGTGTTTTTATCTACTCAAATTTTGATTAGATATCCTGTCTAGGAATCTAGCCTGATATTTTTGAGTAGATATCTTGTTTAGGAATTCAGCTTAGATATTCTGCTTTAGGATTTATTTTGTAATCAATTAGGGCTGCAAGTTCTAGTGCTGTTGGTGAAGTTGTGTCAGCAAACGTTGACCTTTCTGGCCTTTTGAAAAAGTTCTCTGGTCAATTTTTTAAGCGTTGGCAACAGTGCATGAAAATCTAGCTAATAGTGAAAGGTCTTCTTTCATTGATTCAGTTGACCATGCCAGAACTAGCTAAAACTGATCCCAAAATTAAGGAAATAGTTGATTAGAAAATGAAGGATTAGATTATTCGAGGAGTGATTCTGTCAACTTTGTCCAATACACTCTTTGATGTGTACTATTCTGATTCCTATTCAGCTAAGTTTTTATGGGATGAATTGGATAGGAAATATAATATTGAAGAGCAAAGGCTCGAAAAGTATTCGATTTCCAAATTCTTGAAGTATCAGATAGTTGAGGGCAGGTTTGTATCTGAACAGACACATGAATTGATTAATCTAGAGCATTCCTTAGCTGATGCTGAGATGAAACTCCTTGAGAAATTTATGGTGATGTCAATTGTCGATAAGTTCCCCAAGTCTTGGGAAGGCTTCGGCATGAATCTAAAGTATCAAAAAGGAAAATTAACTTTAGATGATCTAATGATTGCCATAAGCATAGAAGAGGAACATAGAAATCAATCACGCAATGTTCTTATTGAATATATTCCTAAGGCAAATGTGATAGTGGGAAAGAAGAAAGTTAACTTGAACTCAAACTCTAAAACCATTGATAAAGGAAAAAGCCAAAATAAGTAAGAAATCGAAGGATAACAGGCCATGCTGGAATTGTGGACAAAAAGGGCATTGAGCTAAGGAGTGTCCCTCCAAGAAAGCCAAGGCTAAAGCCCAGCCTGCTGGACCAATTGTCAACATGATTGTTGGAGACACCAGCGAAGCTAGAGTTCCTGATGCATCCATTGACGAGTACGTTTCTTTTAAACCCAAATTATTTTCTATCTATGAACCATATGATTGGCTAATAGACACTGGTGCTAATGTGTATGTTTGTGCTGATAAATCACTGTTTGTGTCTTATTAGCTTGTTAGCGGAAGGACTGTGATGATGGGGAACTCAAGTGTAGCCAAAGTGTTTGGGATAGGACGCGTGGACTTGAAATTTCCTTTGGGGCACATACTATCCCTGCAAAAGGTGCATCATGTCCCAACAGTTCAAAGAAATATAATAAGTGGTTCTATAATAGTTACGGAGGGTTTTGAGATTCCTTCAAATCAAATAAAGTTGTAATTTTACATTACAGAACTTTTATTTGTAAAGGCTATCTTTTTGATAGTTTGTTTAAATTGCGAGTTCAGAACATTTTAAATTGCGAGTTGAGAACATTCTTTGTTCAAATAAAGTTGATGTTTCTAATTCTCCTATCATAAATGTTATTGAGGATTCTTCTATTTGGTAGAGTCATTTAGGACACTTAAATTTTGGTTCTATCAAACATATGATGAACATAAATTTAATTCCTAAACATGAAATTAAATGAGGTCATAAATGTCAAATCTGTGCTGAAGTTAAGCAAGTGAGAAAGCCTTACCATTTGGTTGAAAGGGAAACTGAAATTCTTGACCTTAGTGTACACAGATATTTGTGAGTTCAATGGAGTCTTAACAAAAGACAATAAAAGATACTTTATCACCTTTATAGATTATAGCAATAGATACCGTTATGTTTATTTACTAAAACATAAAAATGAAACACTAGTAAAGTTTATTACGTTTAAAAATGAAGTCGAAACACAAACTAGTAGAAAACTTAAACGGTTAAGGTCAGATAGGGGCAGAGAATATGGGTCCAACCCATTTCATGAATATTGCTAGAATTTTAGCATAGTTCATGAAGAAATAGCCTCTTATTCTCCCGTTTCGAATGGGATAGCTAAATGAAAGAATAGAATATTCATAGACATGATTAACAGTCTGCTTTTGAATTCTGGATTGCCTAAGTACATGTGGGGGGGAAGCTCTAAATACAATTTGCCATTTTTTGAATAGAGTTCCCCTAAAACATAAAGAAAGTACTCCATTTGAATTCTGAAAAGACAGGAAACCTAGTCTAAAGTACTTCTGAGTGTGGGGGAATCTTGCAAAATTATTAGTCCCTAAACACAAGAGAAAGAAGCTAGCTCCGAAGACTACTGATGCGGTCTTTCTAGGCTATGTGGAAGCATCTTATGCTTTGAGAATTCTAGTTATTAAATCAAAGATTCCTGGCATAGATGTGAACCTTATAGTTGAATTTTGTGATGCTACGTTCTCTGAGAATATGTTTCCCATGAAAACTGGGATACCTCTAAATGATTGTTTAGATTCAACCCTAGAGTCTGCATCGATTCCAGATCATGTGGAAAAGATGACAAATGTAGGGACGGTCCTAGTAGTAACATAATTCTAGAAGAACTAGATAAACTTAGACGGAGTAAAAGGGCTAGAATCACTAAGGACTTTGGAAGTGACTTTGTTACTTATAATGTCAAGGGTAATCATGTTACCTTCAAAGATGCTATGGCTTTCCTTGACGCTAAGCATTTGAAGGAAGCTATTAAGAGTGAGATGGATTCTATTGTCTCAAATGGGACATGAGAATTAGTCGATCTCCCTCCAGGGTGTACTACTATTGGAAACAAGTGGATCTTAAAAAAAAACTAAAATCTGACGGAACTGTTGACAAGTTTAAAGCCAGGCTAGTTGCCAAAGGGTTTAAGCAAAAGAGGGAATAGATTACTTCAACACCTATTCCCCAGTAGCTCATTTGACTATAATCCAAGTGCTTATAGCACTGGCTTCCATATATGATTATCCTATTCACCAAATGAATGTGAAAATAGCCTTTCGGTATGGTGATCTTGAGGAAAAAAATCTATATGGATCAGCCAGAGGGATTTGTAGCTTCTGGAAATGAGCGAAAGGTTTGCAAGCTTGTTAAATCACTTTATGGTTTGAAACAAGCTCCTAAAAAATGGCATGAAAAGTTTGACAAAACCATACTGTAATTTGGCTTTATAGTTAACGATAGTGACAAGTGCGTCTACTGCAAAGTTAAAGGTGATAACTGTATTGTGTTATGCCTGTATGTAGATGACATTCTCTTAATAGGTTCCAACATTGAGATTATCAATAAGACTAAGTGTTTCTTAAAGAAGAAGTTTGAAATGAAAGATATGGGTGTTGCAGATATGATTTTTAAACTTAAGTTGACTCGTTCAACTAAGGGTATAGCAATTTCTCAATCTCACTATGTTGAGAAGATAATTGAGAAATATGATTATAAATAAAGTAGAATTGCTAAAACACCATATGATCCTTCAGTAGCTCTATTTAAGAATGAAACTGGTGTACCAGTGTCTCGATTGAGGTATTCTCAAATCATTGGTAGCTTGCAGATCATGCAAATGGGTCGAAACTAGATATCTCATTGGCGGTCTCTAAACTCGCTAGACATACAAATTATCCCAATTGAACCCATTGGGAGACTTTGGATAGGGTACTTCGGTATCTAAAGGGCTCAGCTTCGCTAGCCTTACACTACAAGAGATTTCTGCAGTGCTAGAAGGATATAGTAATGCTAGCTGGATAGCCAAAAACTCTAGGAGTAATGGGTGTATAGGGTATGTATTTACCTTGGTTGGGGGCGTTGTTTCTTGGAAGTCTACCCAACAAACTTTGGTAGCTCGATCCACTTTTGAGGCTGAGTTGTGCGCTTTGGACACTACTGGGACAAAGGCAGAATAGCTGTATGGGTTGATGGTACAATTGCCCATGGTGACCAAACCTCTTTCGGGAATTGCTGTACATTGTGATAACCAAACCACAATTATAAAGATTAGAAGTTCAAAGTTCAATCAAAAGATCAAAAGACACATCCAAGTTAGACTAAAGTCTATAAAGGAGTTAGTATCTGAAAGGGTCATAGCAATTGATTTTGTTGGATCCAAAGATAATATTGCTAACCTTTTAACTAAAGGACTTGATTTGTCCTTAGTTCATAAATTTAGGTTGGCGATGGGACTGCAAACCCATCAATGATATACCTATGGTGGCAACCCAACCTACCAAGTGGCGATCCCACAAAGTAGGTTCAAAGTGGTATAAACAAATTGTTGAGTATATCAAGGTGCACCTAAAATTAATTGATACTTTGTATCTGGTGTCTCTCCCCTGAATACCTGATAGATGTTGATTACTGCTAGTCTAGTAAGAGTTTAACTCTGAATGAGGTCAAGTCATTTGGACGAGATGCTGGCAGTGCATCCTTAGAGATGGCCAACTAAATGAATATAGTCCTTTGGCTGGGGCTAAAGGAATTGGGTTATTCCTTGACAAACATTCATGACGTAGGATCAAGACACATGGCCTTAATGTTTCAATCCTAAAGATCAGTGCATAGCCATTAGCTCGTTGTTACTAATAGATGCAGTCACAATTACGAAAACAAATTCAAGGCTTAGATCCATTTGTCTCGATGGTGGCAAAAGTTAGATAACTTAGGGAGTGGTTCAAACTAGAAGGTATTATTTCTAAAAGTGAGCTATGATTGAATCGAATAGCCATTATCTATGGATTTGTGGGGGAATGTTGTAATTGACATAATTAGCATAATTAATTATCAATTAACTTTGGATGGACACCAATTTGGTTGGAGTTCAAAGATTAATTGTGGTGGTGCAATAGAGGAAGGAATTGGTTAAGTGTTTCTTGTTGAATTGTCCCACATGGAATGTTTGAGAAAGTGGAGACTTACTTGAATATTATAAAATCAAATGGAGGAGTTGAAGGATTATTCCAACCCTTCACTTATCCCACATTGGTTTAATAAACTAGTATGGACTAGTTTATATTGAACTTAAGTAAGAATGCTTGATAAAGTGTTCTTTAAGGGGATTATATGAGTGGACCACACTCAAGCCGCCGCCGCCGCCCGGCCCAGCTCCGGGTTGCAGGCGCGGGCGTTAGGCATTAGGTGTTAGGCGTTAGGGCAAATGTCTCAGTCTCGGTCTTATCTTTTTGGGACAAATTCAATCTGAATTTTGAACTTCACTTGGATAATCGAATAAGGGCTGACTCGGTTAAGACCCGTTAGATTAGTCTACTTTGATTAGACTAAATCAAATCGTTGAAAATTAAGATAAGATTTGGCCGAATTGATAGAGATTAAGCGGGATTTGGTAGTAGGACATGGGATACGTGGCGTGATACTGGTGGACGTGTGTGGCTGACGTGGTAGAATATTATTGGCTGGGTGACATGTTAGAGGCCACTAACTGGCGGACTCTAACCCTAACCTGCCTATAAGTAGACTGTCCCTGGCAATTTTCACATACATAGCATTCGTCTCTCAACATGCCTAAGCATCCAACTTCTGCCTACTTTTTTGCTCTCTCTCAAGAAAAATCCTTCTCTTCTCCTCTCAAAAATGTTCCCTGTTCTGAATTTAGATATATACGCCTATCTCATTCTTATTTGGTGACTGAGTACTGTTCGAGGTGAATGAGACGGAGTGCACCTAATCATACTGGACCATCGCATCCTGGAAGGAGCTGCATTGTACCCGTTACACTGGTGAGTTGGGGCGCTTATTTCTTCAAGGCAAACAGAATTTCTCTGTGATTTGGTTGTCTGATTGATTCAATTACGATATAGAATTCGGAAGATAAATTTACTTTTAAATTTTGGTATTTACATTAGATAAAATTGATAGCATATTTTATTATTTTATTGTCTCGATTGATGTATGAATTTTGGCATTTTCTAGACTCATATCTAATTAAATAATTGCTAAAATTTTGATTTGCCTTGAATTTGATATATATATATATTTGAACACACATGCTGTATGTTTAATTTTGACGACGCATGTTAAATCTGATATCGCATGCTTGATTTGAATCTCATAATGATAAAAACGCATGTATTGATTCAATTGTGATTATCTGTTCTAATTCCTGATAATCTGATTTGCATAGTTATTTGTATGTTGGTATATCTTGCCGCAAATTTAATTATAACACAAGCATGACAAGTGCAAATGGTGCCACGCTAAAGGGCTCATCTCTCAAGAGGAGACGAGAACTCGATCTGAGCCAATACCCTTCCTCCTGTCCTCCTCGGAGATATTCAGTTTGGTGAAGAACTTGGAATGGACCATTATGTCCACCAGACGTTCGATACAGCGGAACTTTTCTTTGTTAATTGGGAGGGCATGGATTAATTCTATAAGGGTCATTGGTTTTCTGTGTTTGTGGATGACATCAGGTATACCTAGCTGAATTGTGCATTTTAGAGACATGGAGTTTATGAAATTGAAAATGTGGTTCCAAACATGGGCTTGAGCATCAAGAAGCTCTTGAGTGGTCTCTATTCTATTGGGCAATGCCATTTTTTGGAATTGATCAGTTTCTTATTATTAGTGCTTTCCTTTAGTTTATTATTTATAGAATCTTAATTGTCATGATTCATGAGCATAGTTTCCTTTTCAAACTGTACCCACTTGACGTGCTTGATCGAACTGCTGCTGTTAAATAATGATACATAATTCAATATATTCAATATATGGGCCTAGCTAGTTAGGTGGTGAAAAGAAGTTGATTTGAAGTTTTTATTTAATTTATTACTGATTTCAATTATCAAGTAATATTCAACTGCATTAGAGAATACTGGCGGCTTACGTACCGGGTGACAGCATGTTTGAATTTGGACAAGTTAGATTTGGTTTTTCTGTCCTAGTGCGAACTTTACTGTTGAGATAATGGATAAACAAGCCAAATCTGGTAGTTGGGAATCTGCATGCATTCCCCAATATGGTAGAGTAATGAAGATGTAGAGAGATGGAGAGGTGATCAAATGCATGTCATGTGGTATAGACGGGCACCACATATATACCAATTAATATATTTTATTATATAGATGCACGTAAATATTTTACAACTTTCATGAGGTGGTGTTCCAGGGTCAGAATTATTGTGTCGGTCAGATGGTTCAAGAGCTCTGTACGCGATCGGCACTATTGGCTTCAAGTTAGGGTTGAAAATTAAATCAGCATACATTAGTTAACACTTCTGCTGCATTACATTGTAATCATGATCAACGCTTTAAGATCTCTAAGTTAATTTATACTTCATGTTATGCTACGTCAATAAATTTAACTTTTTATTTAAGGATTGAGTCAACTTGATTGGAAGATGACTTGAGCTCAAGTCGAACTTTTCTAGCACGAAATTTTTGTGAGCCGAAATTTTTAAAGATGCACTTTAATGCATTTTTTTGTTGGATTAGTTGGTTCTTCAACTTCTGTTAGTTCTCTTTCTGTACTGCTATTTTGGCTTTCAATAGTTGGTTTTCTTGTACCATATGAGAGGGAAGTTTGACTTGACGAGGATGCGTTCTTGGGGTTTTGCTTTTTGTCGGTCTTCTTGTGGCTTTGTGCAGCTCTTTGGAAGGGGTTTTTTTGTTGGTGTTCTTGTCTATTTTTGTTACTGTTGTGTGTGGCCTCTTGTTGGTCCTACTCAATATATGCACTCAAACAATCAAACAAAAATTTGTAATTGAACAACTTACCAGTTTAAATCCTCCATCCCATTCTCTATTTTATCTACTATTCTATTTTATAAATATATGATAAGTATATTAAATATTTTCTTATAAAACTAATTGATCGAGAATTAAATACGTTTACCATATATACAACAAGTTGGAATAGGGAATGAAATAAATGATCTAAAGTGAAAACCCAAAATTAGTTTAACTAATAATATATACCACAATCACAACTTAGAATTTGGTTAGGATAGCAAATGAAAATTTTCCTATACTGTAATACAAACCCTAGATATTGGAAAAACATTTATGAAAAAACTAGAAGGAAGAAATTAATTACTGTAGACGGCTTAATTTTTGAGCCAATTAAAAAATGACATGTGTAAATA
>JACGDI010005412.1:641921-771246 GCA_014898725.1 Jacaranda copaia | reverse complement strand
ATCATCACAAGACTTTAGAAGAGGCCCTTAGGTCGATACGGGTCGACCACGGGGTTTCTTATACGGGATTGATACTGGTCGACCAAAGGGACTTGCCTCAGGGCTTAGTGGGTTGAATCTTCTGAACCTGGGCCTGTTGGGCTTACTGGATTATATCGTTTCACATTGGGCCTCGTGGGCTGTCTCATTTGTAGAAGGGCCTATTGGGCCTGTTGAGCTATCCTATATCAATATTAGCTTACATGAATCTATATTTATAGTTTAACATTATTTAAAAAATTTATTTTCATACTTGTTAAATTATATGAATAAAAATCAATAAAAATGTAGGACCCCATCTCGAGACAACATCTAAACTGAGAAACTACTCTGATTCAGACTTAATTCTCAGAGTTACAATTTAATAGTAGGCCCATAAATTCAAATGTCTCAATATTTAAACACTGATTCAACTATAACAAGAATAAATAAAATCGCAAAATAGATATATCATAAGAGTTTCAGGAAACTTAGTTAAATTACAGCCTCTGATAGATCATGTTATCAATATTGTCTGACGCTGTAACCTTCAAAATAAAATTTATACATCACAACATCTCTAAGGTAAACCAAATAGTCATAAGTTCCATACTTAACTTTTGGCATTAGTTTTATTACAAAACAACCGTACACTTCATTTCAAACCTAATGTCCATCAGAGCCCTTCGTGATATGAGAGATTATGAAATACATGGGGGTAAGCCCAAAGACTTAGTGAGGGATAAGTAAAAGTAATAGTAGGGTTTATCGAGGAAAAACATAATTTTTATCAGGCTAAATATAACAAAATTTGGAAAACAGATAGTAAAAAACGCAAACAGGAAACTCTCCTACCTTATTGCTCCTAGAATAGATTATAGGTAAACAAAAATTATTTAGGCAATTCAAACCCAAAGAATATGCATTCCAAGAAAGGGCTATAAGGCATGCATTGCAAATTCACCTTATACCAGCAAACAAATAATTTACTTAAGTGTAACAATTTGGTATATAACAGATGCCTATACGGAACTGTATAGTGTACTGTTGATACCTAGGGAAAAATTCCTAGCATATCGCTCATACCCAAGAGGAAATCCCTAGCGTATTAGGGACAACTAGGGAAAAATTTCTAGCATGCCCCTGCATAACCAAACAGATCGCCCAGTATGGCCCTTGGCTCATATAATTACCATACAGATAACATAATAGCCCCTTATACAGATGCTTAGGGGGAAATCCCTAGCACACTGTAGGTTTCAGATCAATAATTCAAAACAGAACAGAGCAGAGCAGAAATGCCACTAAGGCAATAGAAAATAGTAAACGAAACACAAATAAGCCAGTATGGCCAATAAACATATAATTGATGGCTGATATGCTGACAAGGCAACAGATATGGTACATATAGTACATACATAAGATAAATAGATATCATAATAATAGATAACAGATAGAAGTTCTAGGCACCAGAATAGATAGAAAATAGAACCGACATCAGAGATAACCCTCATAAGGGTATTCAAATTAGATAACAGATAAGAAATAACAGACAGATTTCAAACATAGTTCAGGGTACAGGTCAAAAATAGTAAAACCTACAAAGGGGCTTATTACAACTATAGATAAGAAAAGAAGTGCTAGATTGGCAGACCCTCACAGGGATTTTCAACAAATACGAGTAAACTTAACAAAGCAATAACCCAAAATGGGAGACCTTCACAGGGGTGCAACAATCGAGTAAGTTCAACAAAGTAATAACCTAGAGTAGGAGACCTTCACCTCTTGTAGTGTCAATCAGCAACAGTCAAAACCAAAATCTACTACTTGTCAGTGTCTAGCTTGTTGTCAACTAATCAGGAAAATATTGCAAGAATCAAAATTCCTGTCCAATCATAGTAACCTTATAGAAATGCATCAAGCATTCTAATGCCTTATCTATCATCAAGATAATACAGATTAAGATTCTTCTTTACAAAATTCTCTAGAATCAATATTTTCGAATTATCTACGATGAACTAGGTTAAATCTAGAATAACACAATTTCTACGATAACAAATCAAGGTATTACAATCTTAAGCAATATTTACACAATTCCATTTCATACCACTAGTTGAATCATTTTGAATATTGTTTATAAGGCTTTACCAGCCAATGTTTTGTGAAATATATATTTTGATTTGTTCACATATATATTTTTGATTGGTTACTTTGAAACATATACTATCTGTTGGCATTATGTTAAGTCACCTTGAGGATGCTCTTAGACGGTTACTACTTGACAGGATGCCACAGGTTGGGTTGGCCCCAGACTAGGTTTGGAAAGACGACGGGGTGATATTGGTTGACGGTAGCTGGTCACCAGTTAGTACCCACTTAAGATCCCAATTTGTAGATAGTTGGAGTTAGCTATTTATGAGTGGCAGGATTTGGCATGCGGCCGGCTGTGCCACATGTCTATCGAGTTAAGTGCCTAGGTACCAAGTTAAGTGCTTGGGTAATGAAGTAAAAAGAAAAATTTATCATGTTCTTTGTATCCCGTGTTACTATTTATTGCCGTTTATGTTCTATTCTGGAAGCAAAAAGGATGGAACTGCCAATAGTCTATCAAATTTAGCATCACATGTGTTATGTTACATTATTGCTTCATGTTGTAGAGTATTGCTCGTTGTTGAATTTGTAATCAATTGCTGCACTTTCCATAGTTTTTTTCTATTTGTCATATTCCCCCCTCACTAAATCCTTAGGACTTACCCATTTTTATTATCTTTTATTCTTTTCCCAGGTAGGACTAGTTAAGGTTGAGGGCTCGAGGTGTCCCCAAAGAAAGACATGTTTTGTGATAGATGAGGTGCTATAATTGTATACATAGATTACACATAGTCAAGGTGCTTAGATTTGGAAATGTTATGTCAATGTTTAAGTTTGTTCTAAAGATTTTGATTTGTAAATATTGCACTCTTTGAAATGATCTTTTGGGTTTAGTGTTGAGCTGCTATCTTGTGAGTTTTATTAAATTTTGATTCCTTTAGTTATCTTTTGAATTATATTTTAAGTTTGAATTGATGGCACCTTAGCTTAGGAATCACCCCCTGGCTGGGGTGCCACATAGCTGGTATTAGAGCCTAGGTTTGACAATAACCTAGATAAATGAGAATCATTGGGATTTATGGCTAGTCTGCGGGATATAAGGTTAGTTAAGGTTTGTACTCTTGGGTATAGTGTTTGATATTAGGAGGTTCGAGATTATACCTAGTGTGGCCAACTAGTTTGTAATCTTTAGTTTTGAAAATTGAGCATTGAACTTTAGATTGAGAATTGAACCTTCGGTATCTTGTGTATAATTGAAATTTTTTTATGTGATTAATGAAGTTGAAATGAACTAAACTAGTATGGTTTTAATGAAATAAATTTATATATTGTAGAATAATGTCAAAACATAGGGAAATAAATGAACCTATGAAAGATGAAGGCAATGAATCTTTAGAAGAGAGAATTAGAGTTTTAGAACAGGAAAAGGCTAATTATTAGAGCAATGCCAACACCATGAGGATTGACTCCACGACATGCACGAGACATTAAGGGAAAGGAAAGCGAAGACATATTATTTAAAAATGATGGTTTAGGTCATAAACGATACTGTGGAGAGGCTTATGGGTGAAATGGAGTTGGAAAGTGAAAATGTAAAAATAGCTTGAGGACAAATTGAGAGTCTTTGCATTGTATAGGCTTAAATTGAGGAGACTTTTGAGATTTTAGAGATGGATAACTATAGGATTGTTGCTATGACCCAAATGATTATGGATAAAGTTATAATGATGTTGGCACACTATAGGAGTGCCATCAATCAGATCATTAGAGTTGGGATAGCATTTGAGGTTGGACCCTCTGGAGTTCCTCCATCTCCAAAGTCGGGGTAGAGACAGGGTATCTGTATCGAGGAGATACCCGAAGAGAATTCATAGGAGCTACCAATGGAGGATCTTGAAAAAGACTACATGCATAAGCCCCCAATTAAGGTATTGCATGGGATTGACATGGAAAATGAGTTTTAGGAATTTGAAAAAGACAATGATGATATAGATATAGAGCTGAATGGGTAGGAGCAGGAGGATGAGAATGAAAACATAAAGTCTGAGATTACTAATGTAGAAGATTAGAGTTCGAGGCTCTTGAATGTGCAAATGTGTGTAAATATGTATGTATGTTTTAGTATTAGCTTTTAGCCATTAAATTAGAATGTAATAGGCTAATGTTAGCTAGACTAATAGGGTAATGCCTTAAGTCAAGCCTAGGTGAATAGTTAGCTTATCTAAATTTTCGGATTTTAACTTTGTATCTACTAATGTGAACAATTTGCTAATGCTAACTCATAATGCAAGTTCTTACATTGATCTTTGAATGAATAGAGTTTTGTTATAATGAATTTCACTTAAAGTTGCTAAACACTTTATATGCAAGTTTAAGGGATTTGAAAGAATTGATGATAATTTTAGATATCATTGTACAAACTTGATAATTTGCAGGTGAAAGAGTATCCTAGATCTAGACTGACTTATAGAAAAGAATGACATCACAGGAGGGTTCTTATATACCCATTTATAAAAAAGAATATCATCATAAGAGGGTTCTTATATACCAATTTATAGAAAAGAATGGCATCACAAGAAGGTTCTTATATGCATGCTCAAGCTCGAGTAGGATGATGAGAAATGCCGTCCGATAGACGGGCTAATGTAAAAAATGTTCTTAGGTAAGGAGCACTCGCCTTACAACAACTACTATCAGAATAAGAAATCTCACAGGCCCCTTAGGTTGATCAACTAGTAGATCTTATGTACCAAATGTGGTAAAGATTTGTGCAATTCGGCCAGCAGCACAGTCAGGGTGATAGAATAGGAAATGCTAAAGAGTTTACTATAGATTGGGCATTAGAGCGATTCTTTCTCTTTTAGCCCTAGAATTCTTAGGGGATTAGATGAAAAAAAGGCCAAAGAGTGGATTGAGAACTTGGAAAAGATATTTGGAACTTAGCATTACCCAGACTAGTAGAAAGTTCGGTATGCTACATTTCTGTTGGAAGGTCTTGCACACAATTGGTGGAAAATGATAGATCGTAGGTGGGTTGTACAAAAGGTTCAATGGACTTGGTGAAAGGACTCGATCATGAAGAAAAAATTATTGATATATATATTATTCTCACACTCACATGAAAATGAAAGGTTCGTAAGGATTCTAACTCTAAACCTTAGGACGATGTCACTTAGTAACATCAATTTTTATTTTTATTTGAACACATACATGTGCACTTAAAATTTTTTAATTAGAATTTAAAGAAAAATTAATGAGTTGAATTTAAGGGATTAAATGTAGGATTTATATGGGGCTTGTTTGTAATTATGCAGAAGAAGGAAGAAAGAAAGGGAAAGAAGAGTTGAATATGGAAAAACAAGTAGTTTTTATTGAGAAGTAAATTTCATTTCACTTTAAGTTCTTTCTCATTTAAGCAACGTTTGAGAAATAGGACCGGTGATTGAACCGGTGGCCTTATTGTTTACTGGCTCAACCGATGTAACATTATAATTATATTTAATATTGTATAAATATATAAAAAATATCAAACGATGCAAAAAAGTATATATAAGGAAAAAAATAAAAATTGCCTAGTATTTATTAAACTTTCTACGAATTTTACTCCATAATAATATCCATACATAAGTCTTTCCAAAAACTATCCTTAAAGAGTCTATTACAACTTACAAGAACAACAAATACCAACTCAAATTACATAAAAGTTTCAAAATATAAATTAAGAACAATGTTATAATAGGTAACAAAGTTACGATACACAAATCTTCAATTATCTTGAAGCTTAGTTCTTGAATTTGGATTTGAAATTTGATGTTTGGGAAGAATTTGATTCAAAAAATGGAAGGAAAAAAAAAGTAAAGAAGTTTGTACTCTAAAGGAAAAAAAAGTTAGAGCTCTTTAATTTTTAATTTTTATTTAAAAAAATATTAATTGATTTAAAATAAAAATCGGTTCACTTGTTTGCACCAATTTGAGCTAATTTTTTGCCCAACTGATTTTAATTATCAAATCGAACCAAAATCTTTGCTAGTTTCCAATTGAACTAGCTGGTCCGATCTGATTTATTAAACACTTAATTTAAGGGTATAATTTGATATGTTACAATTTGATGTAGCAGTGCGAAAATCACTATTTGTGTAGCACCCCGCCTTGAAGGTACCTACTTCGGGCCAAGGTACTACTCAAATCTTATTCCCAATAATTCAAACAAAATATGCATCTCCAAAATTTCAGTTTAAAAAGCTACACAATAACCTAAAAACTATTCATTGCAACTAATTATTAAATTCCATTAAACTTAAGGCGTGCAGACACATACACATAAAAAGATAATTTCAAGTTTATTAACTATTTACACAAGGTACTTAAAATGTCTAAGCAAAAGAACTAGGTGCATTTGAGTCAATTCCATAGAAATATACTTACATAAGCACCCAATCCATTACAAAACTTTATATGCCAGTGACTTGGCAAGCCTCAAGCCTCCTAATCTTCTTCAAATCCTATTTGGGAAGGAAACAAGAAATAATAGGAGGGGGTAAGTCCTAAGGACTTAGCAAGGGAGCGTGCAACAAGAAGTCATGGAAAATTGTTGAAAGTAAAACTAGCGATAAACAAAGTACTGATAAGTAGGGATCCAAATAACAAGATATGCAATAATTTACAATACTAAGTAATGATATAACAAAACAAATGTGATACAAAATTTGGCAAACTATTTGCAACTTTGACCTTATTGCTCCCAGAACAAAATATAACATAAATGGTAACACAAAGTACAAATATAACATAATAAATCTTCCTTATTACTCCATTACCCAATTGCTCGGTTTGGTAGACATGTCGCATGGCTGGCCATATGCCAAATCTTTCCACTTGTAGACAACTACCTCATACTATCTATAAGTTAGAATCTTTAGTGGGTACTAGCTGAGAATCCAGCTTCTATACCGCCTAGTCGTCTTTTTGAACTTAGTCCCAAGCCCAACCTGACCCTGGTGTCCTATTGAGCGAGAGGCCCCCAAGAATGTTCTCAAGGTGACTTAACATAATACTAATAGATAAAACATATTTCAAATAACTAATCAGAAACATACATATGAAACTAGATAAAATGGTACAATTTGTAAAACATTTGCCGGCAAGGCCATATAAACAACATGTAGAATGATTTAACTAGAAGTATGAGATGAAATTGGTCAGCAAGACCAAAATAACAACATATATAGGGAAAGCTGGCAAGGCTATAAGGTATATGGGACAAAATAACAAATGATACAATAGGAATTCTGGGTACCAAAATGAGAACAATCAAATTCAACAAATGGACATAGGGAATTCAAACATCAAAGATCATGTACTTTCCAGAAGAACGATAGACTTTACCCTCAGCTTGAAAACTCCATAGAAGTTCTATCACATCTTATGATCTTGGAGACCCTAACTCCTTGTCACTTATTCCAATATAATGTATTTAAATGTCAAAATGTTGTCACCGTATCTTTCTAAACAATAATTAAACCACGTATGCCTTAATATCAGGTGTTTATGATTATGAGGCATATCTACCTAAGTCAAGGTTTTCACTCCATTTTGGATATGGTAATTTAAGCTAGAATATTTTGATTATCTAAATTATCCTAACAAAGTTGTCATGCTTCCAACTAGTATGATATTTAGAGATTTGGTTTTGAAAATAACGATTGGTTAATGTACTAATCGTGCTATTATCGCTATAGTATTATGAGGGATTTATTTGTTCTGAGACACTGATCATTTCTCAAGTTAATAGCCTAAGCTAATGTATAATAATTCAACCAAATTGTAAAAAATAATTAATCTTTGCAATGTTACACGAAGGTAGGCCTGATTACATTGACTATCTTACTTAATGATAATTATGTTCTAATTACTGATCCAGGCCGACTAGCATTGTACATAACTTACATGTCCAAATATTTTAGCTCGACATCATAAATCTTATCTTGGCCATTCAAGTCCATAATTATAATTCGGTTCAATTAACTTAAACTTACATCAATAATCAACTTAACATTTTAACCAAACTAAATCAGAAGAAATTTAACTATTTAAACAAAATTTTACTTAAAATTTCAAATTTAATGTTCTAAGCCCATAATTACTAAATTTATATCACCCTTACGAATTTTACATATTTTTTTAATAATAATCAAGCTTCATAACATCACACAATTTAGATTTCTCAACTACATCAATTAACTTAATTTAATGATAATTAGCTTCTAGATAATGATCTGAGTTTATATATCTCTTTATTAAAATCACATACAATCATTCCGGTCCATAATCATAATTTTTGGTCCAATTAACGTATATTTACCTCAAAATTTATGTTAACAATTCAATCAGATTAAATTAAGAATCAAATTATTCGATTAATCAATGTTTACCTAATTGACCAAGTTCAGAGTCAATTCACAGTGCAAAACCCATCCCATGCACTTGCATTGTCATCTGGAATAATCTACCTTTCAACTACAGGAGCATTGTTGCCGTTGGAACTGGGAACTGGATGCACAGATTGACTCATCTCTACATGTCCAACAAAAGCACTCAATCAATTTTGAAGTTCGCTACCATCTCGTCGGTTAATTGAGCCAAACACCACCATTGTACCACCAATGCCGCCGCCAAGTTTTTCTTCAATTAATTCTCCATTTGTTGTCAGTTTGCTAAATTGAAACCACCATCTTCTTCCTCTCGCCGAGCCCATCAAAACCCACCTTTTAGTTGCTATAAACAACGACTAGGATGGTTGTGCCTGCCATCTCTGCCGTGAGCTTCATTCGGGTTGCAAATTTTCAATGCCTCGATGGTCGGTTTCAAGTGTTTTGGGTATGGCTCTATTCACTGTGAAGAGGGGCAGGAATGGTTAGCTTGGTTTTAGGTTTTTGCCATTGCCAAAGTGGAATTGCTGAAGAGGATGGTTGGGGTTGAATGGAAAAAAATTGAAGAAATCTAGGCATACTTTGCTATTTGAAAAGTAATTTTTAGAAATTGCAAATTTGACCCCAAAACTTTTCTTTAGTTTTCAATTGAATCCTTCAATTCTCTGAGTGCCTCACATTGGCCCTAAAATCTAGTTTTAGTTTGCATTTGAGCCCTAGGACAAGTTAGTGCCTTCAATTGACCTAGTTGACCCAAAGTTTTTATAGATTGACCACCTAAACTTTTAGGTTCTTTACAATTAAGTCCTTTCCAATTTACATTTTGAACCCCTTTTTTTTAAAAAAAAAATACCAAATTTAAAGGTGTTACAATTTGTGAGTGTAAGAACTTTTTTCTTTTATATAGTATAGTAATATATTCTTTTAATATATTTATAAATCAATATTATGTTTGAAAAATTAATTGAACAAATTATAAACACACATTTATTTGTCATTTGTCAATTCAGTGAATGGCATAGCTGTCACACTTATATATGTATGGTTTGAAATTCAAACTTTATTGAATTATAGGTGTACGGGTGAGTGTGTAAATAATATATATTTAAATTCATAATGCTTTAAAAGATAAATATGTATAACCATACCTTTTCAAATATTTTGATCTAACCAAATTATTCTGAAAGAACCAATCATAAAGTGAGTAGCCATCACTAAATATGATATTAGGAGTTTGAGTTTAATGAAATTTATGAGCACGTATGCAAAAATTAAAAAACCAAAAAAAAAAGAAGAGTGGGCATCTATATCTTGTAAATTAGATACCTATTCATTCTTATCGGACGCAGAGATATTTGGTTTGATAGAGTTTTTGAAATCTGATATAGTTATATCGGTTCGAATTAATTTTTTGATTACAAAAAGTAATACCTAAAGCAAAACTATGCAACCAATGAAAAAGGAACCCTTTCGTGCTTATTCTTCGCTCAATCAAAAGAATTTAGTAAGTAAAAAAGAAAATAAATATAAAACTATATAAATTAATTTATGCAGTTACATTATCTAAAGTAAGCTTGGGAACTCAAATAAAATGCTTTGGACTTATAGGGATGTATATAGATACTTAAAAATTTATGTACGATTCGTATTGGTATTTATTTATAAAAAATATTATTTGCATCCTTCTAAAGCAAATATTATTCATATTCGATTATAAATGGATATCAAAATGATAAATGCACATATGATCTATTTAATATCCGTTTTAAATATCTATTCATCGAATATATCCATTTACATATTTGATTTTTTGTAACTTAATTATAATAATTTATTCATATCTAATAAATAATATTTAAAAATATACAATATATTTTAATTTTTCATGTATTTTAAATAACAAAATTATATTTAAATAATTATTGTATATAATATATTATTATACATAATACATTATTTATTCTTTTCAATAAAAATCTCATAATTTATACATGTATATATAAAAATTATAATAGTAGAATTGGTAAGAAAAAAAATAAAAAACTAATAGTAATATAGAGAAAAAATTGAAGAATGAAGTTAATCAGCATAAATTATTATTGATTGATTTTATAATTAATATACTTAAATATTATTGTGAATATTAATTAGTGCTAATAATCAATTATAAAGTCAATTATTAATTAAAAATATGCTATTTGTTTGATTGCTTTCTTTTTAATGAAATTATATAGTTTCTTTTATTAATTAAAAAATATGCATTTGTCATAGGTTGGTGTTTACATATTTAGATATTTGTAAATGGATATCCAAATAATTATTATCAAATATGAATATCCAAAAAATAATATTTGAACTCAAATGTGGGTAATTTTAAACGAATATATATGCATTTGAATAATTATTTTTGAATTCAAATATATTCGATTTTGATTAATATTCTATGGATATGAATTTGGATATTGCTGCATCAATATTCATCGAATTCATATTCATATTTAAATATTTAAAAAATTAATCAAATATTAATATAAAAAGAGAATATCCAATTTATTTAACATTCATTTACACCTCTGCATCTAAATATTTCAAAAAATTAATCAAATATTAATATAAAAAGGAATATTTAATTTATTTAATATTTATTTAGTGTGGCAGATTGATTAATTGCGACCCATGTTCAAGTACCCCCCAATCCATGGCTAAATAACTTCTTAGGTGTCGAGGCCTAGTTTGGAGCTGTAAACCAGTGCTACTGTCTTAGCCGATTGCGTCTAATGATTATTGTTGGTGTTGCCGTTTAACAAATTTAAAGTTGGCCTTGATGTTTGAGTTACATCACTATTAAAAAAATTATATAGTAACAAAATAATAAATAAATTTAATGGCAACAAAAATTATGTTTAAATTATTATTATTAACAATTAATGATACATCTACAGAACAACATAATAACAATTAAAATAAACAGTCTTGATTTGTGACAAAATTTTCATTGTCATTAGATTTGTCACTATAAATTGTTAATAACTGCAGTTTGTAATACTAATTTTCTTGGTATCAAATTATATTATGGTAAAATAAAAATTATTATTATTTAAAAAATATTATTAGTAACATCATAAAAGTCATTATTACTTAATATTGTTAGTAGCAATTATGATTTTATCGCTTATTTTTTTTGTCATTTATATTATGATTTTACAGTATATTGAGTTTAAGAGAGATTAATTATTCAAACATCTTCAGCTACGATCAAAATATATACTTTTGAAAGATAAACAATATACCAAATAAATTCTAAAAATAAAAAAAAATAATGATAAAGATGGCCCATATCATGCAAACCTCCGGAGCAAAATTAAGGAAATTTGGCATATCTTGGGTCGAATCTCATTCTAAACGAAGACACTGGGAAGTTAGTAAGGCTGGCTGTGGGTTTACATGCCCGATAGAGTACATACGTGCACACATTCATACATACAGGCCCTACTGATTGGACACTGCACTACATCATTGGAGAAATTGAAGACATCTTTGATTTTGTGTACGCGAGCAGCCACTTTCACATGATTGATACTTCTGTTTCATTAGCATTTCTAGAACCGTAGAATGGTCACCATTTACAATTATTGCTAGTAAATATTTGAACTCATGATGCAATAATATTTTCTTGATTGAAAAGTAAGAACAATGATTTAGGGGCAGATTGGTTATGTTTTATTTTTATTTTTATTTTTAACTATTTTTTATTATTTAAAAATAAATTATTAACAACTTATTATTATTTTTATCAATACTTCAATTTATTTTTATTTTAAAACAAATTTTATAATAACTTACATATTTTTTTTCCAACAATCTATACATCTTCTTTATCTTTTTATTATTATTATCTCTCTTTATTTGCAATTTACTAAACCTTATATAATTATTACTTATTACTTTCCCAACAAACTATTTAAATACAAATATATTTTCAACTCATTTATTCTAGCTAACTTTTTAAAATTTTAAAAATATTAAAAATGAAAATTGAAAATAAAAACACAACCAAACTGCCCATTAGACTCTGATGTGACGTTAGTATGTCACAGTAATGACATTCACAATCCTACTTTCATTTAATATGATGTGGACAAATTTTGATTATAAAAATAATTTAATAAATTAAATAAAGACGATTGAATAAATTAAATTGACTAATTAAATAAAATGACCACTGAACCTAAAAGACAATTTAAACCCATAAAGAAGGATAGAAATATTGTAATTAGCCTAAACTCATCACGAAAAAACTATAAATATGAAGTCTCAAAAAGACAGAAATTATTCGTAAAAGAACATAAACTTTCAAGAGAAAAAGAGATCTCTTTGTGCGCGTTTCAAAAAAAATGAACTGACTTTTTGCTCTCTACAGAAAATATCCTCATTCTATTTTTTTCTTGCATCAAACACGAGATACCATTTTTATACTAGAGTTAAAAGTGAAAATTTTGTTTATGATTATTGTATTACCCTTTGAAAGTTTTTATTGTATATTTTTATATTATTATACTACTTTTATGAAATAAATCATTATTTTGAGCTATTTGAAAGAGAAAATCAAAGCAATAAATTAGTTCCAAACGTAATATCATAATATTTGAAAATTTTGGAATAAGATTGTACTAATGCTAAAACAAGAGAAAAAAGAAATAGAGAAATTTAGAAGACAAGGAAACATGAGAAAATCCGCAAAATTTGGAAATTAATAATAGACTCAATAAGAGGAAAACTTATAATTCAACACAACTTATAGAAACTTTTAATTTTCTAATTAAATTTTCTTATCTCAAAGGCTTTATAAACTAATTCAAAAAATTTGATAAATTTTTGAAATTTTTTATTTTTCACGGCTTCAAAGCTTAAGAAATTTTATCTTACTCTTTGTATTGGCTATTTATTCCACAAAGACTTGAGAGTAGATGACAATCTTAAAATTAGATAAAATACAAAAATCGTTCTATTCGTCGTAAAGGTTTCTTAGCATTCAACATTTTAATAATTTTAATACCTCTAAATATGCATAATTGCATATTAATTAATATCTCAATAATGGTTTAATATACAACTAGACTTGTCTGGCTAGACTATTTGATGCAGCTCGGAATTTTGGGTCTCGACCTCAAACTCAAATTTGAAAGTGTTCCTATTCATGATCTCGATCTTGATCTCGGTTTCGATTTCGATTTCAATATAGACCTCGACACAGGTCACACTTCGCATAAGCAATTGGATCTCTGATCTGACCATAAGATTACACATTAGGTTAGTCGAGATTACTCTCAACTAAGGCTCTCCAATACTTAAATTAGTGTGGGGTTGAGGTGATCAAATGAGAGCTCAAAAGTAAGCTTGGGAACTCAACTAAGAGATAGGGTGAATGTGGCATGACTTGGTATTGTGTGATTTTTTTTCATTTTATAGATGTTGAATTATCCTTGTCTGTATGGATTGAGGTGGCGCATAATTGTACATTAAATCATGATTGATCAACGATCAGTGATTCGGATCATGACTTAAGACAGATTGAACTCCTTCGAGTCAGGACTCGAGAGTGAAAAGACATGGATCTTATATTGTATGAGTATTTTGACTAAAATTTGGGGACAATATGATATTTTTACTCTAGCTTCATTAATTATTATCATCACTAGTAAACAAGAGTTCGGCCTAATGATTGGATCTCCCAAATTCTCTTTTGAACCTCAAATCACAATTGTAGTTTATGGTGGAGAATTGACAACTCAAATTTAAAATTACTATTAAATCTTAAATCTTTTTGTGGCTCCCTCTCTTCATGCTTCTTTTGTCCTATATTATAATAAGTTTTTCTCTGTAGCAAAAGGTCAGATTATTTAATTTTTTGAAATTGATTTAATATATTGACTTTTTTTTTTACCATTTTAATAGCACTAGAGTCTTAAGTCCTAATATTTTGATTATTAATAATTAATTATCTTGAAATCCAGACTAAATTATTTATTAGTTCATTTCAAAAAACAAAATAATTAAATTACTTGATCCACACATCATATAACAAAAAGTAGTAATAATATTTATACTATTAATAAAACATAAACCCCTTTTGCATATTTTTGAGTGATGTTTTTAAAATGCTTTCATTTCTATTTTGTAATCTTCATAATTAAAATTTATGTAGTAAATATTCTTTACAATCCACCCACTCTGTGCTCATTTATTATTTTTTATTTCAGTATTGCGTAAGAAAATGTAACACCTTGAAATTTTATGATTTATAGAATTTAAATATTATTATTTTCAATTTGGTGAAATTTAATTAATCCTTATATCATTACTATTTTATTTAAATTTCTTGGGGCCAATTAGTAATTTTTGAAGACTTAATTGAATAAATTGAAAATTTTGGGGGCTTGCATGGAACCTTTTTAGTTAATTGGGGTCAAGACATCATTTTAATTAATTAGAGGACTTAAGGGAATAACTTAATAATAAACTAAGGGCTAAATCATAATTATTAAAATTTGAATTTTATAAAGAACAAACAAATGTTTTTTCCCTCATTTTTCATCCCATCTTCTACATTCCATTTCCTTCTCCCCATCACCAAACACCTTTCTCTTCACCATCACCGGCGATCCTTAGCAACCATCTCAGGCAACCATCTAACCTCACCAAGCATCTCTCCTTACTCCCTGCACCCCAACATCACCCCATGCACACACCTAGCACAATAGAGACATCCCATTGTGAAAATTCAAAACTTACCTTGGCGAAAGGACAAGATTAGCAACGAGGCGGCATTAGAGGAGCTTTTTGGGTGGCCTAACTAGAAGAACTAGACCTAGGCTTCACATCGATAACCTTATAAGGCGGTGTAAAGTGGCAAGGTGATGGGAAATGGAGCAACAGATGTGTCACCAAGAAAGAGGTGTTGAGGCTGTAGGCTTTGGTCAAAGGTCATCTAGGCCTCGAAACAAAAAAACTAATTGGACCATTAGACTCAGGAGAATGAGATGAAGCTGACGGTGGTTGGTGGTTTTGACATTTTCTAGCAGCGGCGGTAGCTCTCAGATAGTGTTTTTCCTCATCACAGTGGACATAATGGTGCAATTGATTTGTGGTTTTGAGGTCTCGACTGTGTGTTTCTGGATAAAGATCGGTATTTAGATTAGGATTTTTATACATTTTTATTTGTTTAAATTTTTTGTACCTTTGGATAGCTGATTTTGAATTATATTAGGAAGCAAGAATGTTTCATGCATGATTGATGTTAGGTTTTTGCGCCATAATTGTATCGAATGTGATAATTGGGGAATTATTAAGTTAATTAAGTTAGAAAAATCCTAAATTTGGAAAATTGAACCTTAATGACAATAATTGGGTTATTGAACTAAGTGGCTTATTACTACTGCTTAGGATACTGATATGGAATTGAATTGATTATATCTATTGCTCATATCATTAAAAACCTCATAATTGATAGTAAATTAGCCATATTTTAAAGATTATTTCTTAATGATAATTCCGTATAAAGTCTTATGTCGAGTTAATTGAGTGGTTACTGATTTTAGGTTGTTAATAGTAGGATTTTATATATTGGAGGTTATCCTGGTTGAATATGAATTTTGATAAGTAAATCACTCTCATGGTTAAGTGACGAAGAAGTGGATCCAACGGACTAGTAAGCCGTTGACTGTATTTGCCTCCTGAGGCTTTGGAGGTTAGGGTCTGCCAATCTGGCATATTTTCAAACTATCTATTATTCGTGATAAGCCCCTATATATGTTTTTTGTTTATGTACCATACCTTATTTGTTTAAATTCTGAAATGTGTTTGAAAATCCAAATTGTTATTTGTTGTCTAAATTGAGCACCTCTATGAGGGTTATTGTTTGATATCAATTCCGTTTTATTATCTGATATCTGATTTGAACACCTTTATGAGGGTAATCTTTTGTCATCGAATTTGTATTCTGTTTGTTCTAGTGCCTAGAACTTTTTGTACATTATCAGATTTATGTCCCTTGTACCCTATAGTCTTGCCGGCTATCCCTGTATAACTTGATAGCTTCTACAATTTAGTTACCTATTAAAGAAATCTTGCCAATCTACTATTTTATTGTGTTTACAGTGATACCATACTTTGTGAACCTTAAACAGCTTCGCCGGCCAATGTACATTGTTGTTCAACGACGTATTGTTATATTCATACTGAATGGTAAATGATGAAACTTGTATATGTTAGCATTATATTATACTGATTGATGTGATGCCATGGGCGAATATCACCCGGAGGGATGCCACAGGGGGAAATGGACTCGGGGCTAGGTTCAACAAGATGATTGGGTGGAGTGGACCGATGGTGGTAGATCTTTTGGCTAGTACCCACTTACGATCTTGACTTACAAGTAGCTGGAGGTAGCAAACTGTGAGTGGCGCGATCTGGCATGCGGTCGACCATCCTATACAATAAGTTGTTACATGCTGAGCTCAGTACTTGAGCAATGGAGTAATAAGGAAATTCATATTTATACGGTACCAATTTTTGGTACTCAAATTATGATTTGATGTAGGAGTAATAAAGATGGAATGACCAACAACCTGTTAAATTTGATTAAATGTATATTATGTACATTGTTGATTCATACTAACTTTCTTGTTGTTATCAAATTGTTCAGCGATAGTCATACCTTATTAACTTTATTTTTAAATCTTATTATTCTCTTTTCCGTCACAAAGTCACTAGGACTTACCCTCCTATATTATTTTGATTTCTTTCAAACAGGTAAAGATGATGAATGAGGTCTTCAGGCTTGAATGTATTTTGAAATGTACTAGACTTTTGGTTGTGTACATAGGCTTCCATGAACGTTAAGTTAGTTTTGAGATATTATGATAGGTCATGGACGATCATGAAGGCTTAAACTTGTATATATTTTGCTAATGTTATGTTTTTGGATATTTTGCCCAGAGCATGTTAAATTAAAGTACTGTGCATTTCTTGAAAGATTTGAAGAGAAATTTTTATGTGCCTATTGCTTACTGCGGGAAAAATAATAAAATTGAATTGGTAGTTCCTCAATTTAGGTCCTATCTTGTGTGGGGGTGCTACAAAAAATTTATTTAAAAAAATAATATTATACGAAAATAAGTAAACAAAATAAATATTTTTTATTTATTTTAGGCCAGTTTGAGTCTTGAGTGGCTATTAACTTAGTAATGGTAGTCTCACTTATATAGTATGAGTACATAGATCTTACATATAAAATATGAGATTAAAAATTTTAAATTTAATGAATTAAAAATTAAAAATCTTACAAATAGAATATTCTTAATATATATGTTTAAATATATAAATATAAATATAAATATATATATATATATATATATATATATATAAACACACCAGTAAGGGTAAGTATGACCTCCTCTTTTTCCTTGCTCTTTCTTTTCGCTCCAATTTGAAAACCAGTAATGAATCGGAATATCGGATCAAGCCAAAATTGAATAATGTATGGCAATCCCATCCCCATGTCCCCCTAGCTAGTGTTTTTAGAATCAGACTGAATCGGCCGATCGAATTGGAGACCAGAGACCAATTCGATCTTGTTCAAGCGTGAAAACTAATGAACGATCAGATTGGTCAAAATTGGTTAGAACCAGTTTAGGGCTCACTAGACTGGTATTGGTTTGATTGGTTCATATTTTTTTTTTGAAAATTTAAAAATTATTTTTTTTTAAAAATAAAAAATATAAAAAAAATTATGGGTTGAAAGATAATGATTAAAGATTTTGGCTATGTAATTTTTAAAATATAAATTTATTTTTTTAAAAATTAATAAAGTGTTAGTTATATGTAAATACTTATGTTTAATTTATTGTTTTATTTTATTTAATTTTTTTTAGATTATGTTGAATATTTAGCGTACAATAATTTATTTTTACTTAGAGTTGAAGTATGAAATGAATTATTATTTAAATAAATGAGAAATATTATTTTTTTATTTATTTACAATTGACTAATATTTTTTTCCTTAAAAAAGGCACTTAAAATAAGTAAGTTGAAATTTTTTCAAATTTTTTCTATATCATTGAGAATTTTATTTTATTAATATTAAAATGTTACATATTTATAAAATTAAATATAATAATTATATTATTATGATATACTAATCAAATGAATAGTTCAATCGATCGAATTAATTAAATCAATAACCACTAACATGACAAGTTATTTATGCCGTTTGAAAACACTGCCTTAACCAATAACCAATAATTTTTAAAACACTGCCTTAGACCATTCCGCTTTTTCAGGTGGTCAAACTTATTTGTGATGCGGGTTCTGCCACCCGGGCCCTACCTATCCTAGCCTAGCTCAAACATATATAGTGCTTCTTCATTGTTGCTTGTCCCTGTACGTGCATTCTATTTATTTATAAGGATAATTTAAAGTAATAAATTTTCTTATTGTTAAACTATTATTTTAGTCAGACAAAATTTATTATTAATGCAAATTATTAGTAATAAAATAAAATTTATATCACTTAATAGGTGTCTTTAGTGACAACTTTGACATTATTGTCTTTTTTTTATCACTAATATTATTCTTTTTTGAGTGTCTTTCCACTAGTTTCTTGTTATTATTTTAATGTTAAAAAATTTTCATTTAGAAGCACGAGTTATATTTTTATTTTTTTTCTTTTTTAATTATTAAAGGCCACCTGCTTCTACAAAAATCAACTAAATTACGGTCATTGTATTGATAGAAAGATTAAGTAGACTAATCGTGATTCATGTATATGAGCATCTGCCCATTCAATTCTACTTGGAGTTAGTACTGAGGTTGTACTTGTAAGGCTGTATAAGACAATTATTATTGAAGGGGACATCTTAAAATATAAATGATACTTGTTCCATCTTTTACTGAATTTCTTGTTTTGAGACGATATTATAATTTAAACCCTAAACTTTGGCTCAAAAAAAATTTAATTTGAATATCCCTCAAAATTAGTAGTTAGATTTGTGGTTTCATTTCATTATCTAAACTAAATTTTTGGATAAAATTATTGTTATAAAATGTTTCGCCAGACATTCCTTAAATTTTTTTTCATCTATAAGTTGAGTGGTTATCTATTCTAATAGTATTATCCTTATATTTATAATTTCTTTTTTGAAAAAAAATTCAATTAATCTTTCAGAGCCTGAATTCATTTGAATTAATTAACTAATACTTAACACTTAATTATAAGTTCAAAAAGAATTAAGTAGAAGTTCAAACAATCATAATTGCTTTCTTGTTTAGTATTTGTTTGTGCATTTATTCTATACTCATTTTTAACTTTTGTTCCTAAAAAATTGAGTTAATTTAATTATTAGTTGCTTTTGCTTTATTTTCCATATACAAGGAATTTGAAATTAAATTAGAACACAAAATGTTCAAAATACTTTTTGAAATGTGTAGGCATATATTACTAGGAATTGGTAAGGAATAAACTGTGGGCATACCGCAATACTGCAGTACCGCAATACACTCATTAGCGAGAAGATAATACTGACTATTTAAGATTAAAATAAAAAAAGGAAATGGGGACATTGCATGAGATGGTTGCCAGAATCGCAATCTCCACGTGTATGTGTCGGAGTAGATTATAGAGAAAAGTTTGGGCTTTGTTTGGATGCAAATAGAGTGAGTTGTGGAAAATATCTTGTTAAAAAAAGTGTTTTGAAAAGTGAATTGAGAAAATGTAATGATTATTTACTTTTATTTTGAGGCTAGGTGGAATATTTTGGGAATAAATTATTGTTTAGAAATATTATGAGAAAGGACAAATTTTATTGTCAATATTGCCTGATTCAATTTTTGTTAGATTAGAGTGAAATAAAGTTTTTTTAACATTAATAATAAATGTTTATATGTAGATGGAATGATTGGTATATATATATATGTGTGTGTGTGTGTGTGTATGTGTGTGTGTTGGAGAAATATTTTTTTATATGTGTATATAAATTTTATATTTTGTGTTATGCATTTTGGGAAAATAAGTTTTGAGAGTTGAGTTGAAGAATATGAAATTCTATTGAAAAATGTGATGAATATTTATTTATATTTTCAAAAATAGTTAGAAAATTATTTTAGAGAATTTTGATATGTTTATTTATGTTTTATTTTTGGGGAAATAATTTTTACTGCAGCGGTTAAATTAATACTTTTTTTAAAATTTTTTTGGGATGAAATAGAATTGAATAATATTTTTTATTATAAGAATAATAATAAAATATATATGATATATATGTGATGACTGATGAGAGCCCTAATAAAATAAAATATGTCAAAATTAATGGCTTGGGGGAATTGAAAAATGGAGGGGTTTTGGTGATTAACCCATTCAATTTTTTTTTGGGTTGGGGTGGGGTGAGATGGCGTGGGGTTGGGTGGGTATGGCGAATTCCTAACCCCCATTTTGTATGCAAAACAGGGGGATATTTGGTTGCATTTAGGTAAAATAATTTTGTTCTACCAAACTGTAACCAACCAAAGGCTTTGTGTTTATTGTTTGTATTTTAAAATACACTCTTTTCAATGAAAATATCGTTCATTTCATTTTTATACCTGTAAATTATCATTTTCTGACCTATAATACTTATTAATTTAAAAATAATTAAAATTTATTAACTAAATAAATATTAATTTTTTTTTATCATTTCAAGGCGATGGAACACACATAAAATTTAATATTAATTTTTCATCTTATTATTATCTACTAACTTATTTAGTAATTATTTTTTTCCTATCTTCTCAAGACAATGAGATCCACAATCAATTAAACAATAATAATTAATACTATTACATTAAAATATTTAACACTATTATATTAAAATATTGTTTTCAAAATTCCTTTTTTCCCCAAAATTTTCATAGCACTTATCCAATCACATTTTCATTTTCACATGCAAAACAATGATAAAATGAAAACACATTTTAAAATGATAAAAATAGAGAATGGAAATAAAAATATAACCAATCCAGCTTGCAACATTTTGTTTTTTTTTTAATATTTTAAGTGTAACGCCCCTAAAAATTGTATTTAGAAAACAAGAATTTAGAAATCAAAAAATTAGTTTGACAAATTTTGGGACCCAAGAAAAAAAGTACTTGATTGTAAGAATTTTAAAAGTTTTGAGGTTGAATTGTAATTTGAGAAAACTTGATTGACCAACCTTGAAATGTTTTATGGGTCAAAGTGGAAATACTTTTGGTCAAAGGGATGAATATTTGACCCCAGCTAAGTCAGGGGATTGAATTGAAGTTTTATCAAATTTTGGAGGACCTAATTGAGAGCTGGAGGAAAATAATGGGGGTCAAATTATAATTTCAGGAAATGTCACTTTATATAGCAATTTTACGCCCCTATTCGTTCAAATTCACACATGTAGCCATTATCTTCTTTCTCCAGCAACATTCTTAGGCGAACGACAAAACCCACCGTATTATATACCATTTTACTCCTTTCATCTCAAGGAACTCAAAGATACGAACATCTTGTAGAGCTAATTGGTGTAGTGGCCAAAATTTTAGCTTGAAGTCACGATTGTGGTGATGGTGATAGGTTTCTGCATTTCGATGACTAAAGCTTGAGTTTGAGCATGGAGTTTTGTTGGGCTTGACTCAAGGATCACACATGTGCTTTCAAATCCAGAAATGGACCACTAGAGTGAGAGGAATTGAAGAAAAATTACGCGGTGGCATTGGTGGTGGGCTCGAGATTTTATAGCTAATTAATAGTCAATTTGGTAGCAGAATGAGAAATTGATTTGGGGGTTTGAATTGTGGAGTTGAAACACACCTTTTAGTAGTAGCAGTGAGCTTTTCCAGTGGCGGCGGCCTAGCAGGACAATTTATTTGCTTCGTTGTGGTGATCACATGCACACAAGCTGATTGTGATTCCAGAGCTTTGATAGGAAGAAATTGGGTAAAACTTTGATTAATTGATTCTTGATTTAATCAGATTATATTGTAAAGTTGATTTAATTTTAAATTTAAGTTGATTAGACTGGAAATTATGACTATAGACTAAAATGATCGGATAGGAATTTGATTGCAAGTATATGTGGACTCGGATTGTGAATTACAGGCTAGTTATCATTAAATTGGGCTAATTTATGTAATTAAGAAATCTACATTGTGGGTTGTTACGAAAGATGTTTGTTACTAAGAACATACAAATTTGTAAGGATAATATAAATTTAGATTTATGGGCTAAGAACATCATATATGAGATTTTAGGAAAAATTCTATTCAAATGACTAAAAGTCTCTTGACTTAATTTGGTTAAAATGTTAAGTTGAGCCTTGATGTTATAAGTTAATTGTGTCGAATTAGGGTTATGAATCAAGAATGATGCATGCATGGATATATATATGGGGGCATAATGGACTGAATTTGGATTAATATATGATGATTTTAGTTAATTAAGTTAATTAGGCAAGTAAGACTAAGTAGCAATAATTGGGTTAATTAAGATAATTGGGTTGTTATTTTGATTTGGGATAAAGTTATGAGAATAAGTATGTAATAAGGGTCTGATTATTCCTTTTTGCTAGTACCAATATAAATCTCATAAATATTCTATTATTAATAGCATAATTAATTGTACTATAATGATAGTATTGATTGAACCCTAAAAATGCCATTTAGATAAATAGTTGTTGATTTAAGATTATTGATATTACAATTGTAACTAATAGGGTTAAATGAGGGTATTGACAATAGACTTATTCTTTTAGATTAGGTGATGAAGAAGTGGGTCCCATAGACCAATAGGTGGTGATAACTTATCTAAGGCTATTGAGGTAAGGATCTAATCTCTCGGGTATTTTGCTTATATGCCTTGTGAGGGCTTGCCAATCTGACACCTTCTTATACTTATCTGTCATTCTAATAAACCCATGTGAGGGTTAAACTTGTTTCCATTTTGTAGCTGCATCTTAGTTATTATATTTCGTGAATTGTTTGAGATCTTATTTGTTACCTACTTGTTTTGTAAACCCCTGTGAGGGTTATTGCTTGTTTTTGTTCTGGTGTCTAGAACTTTAGTTTTGATGTTCATTTTCTATCCCTTGTACCCTATAGCTTTGCCGCCTGACTTTGTATTTCTTGTTAGTTTCTGATATATGTTTGTTTCTTGGATTCTTGCTTTTAGTATTAAACAGTGCAATCTGTGGCCTTGTAGGAATGCTTGATTATTGAATTCATATATAGATACTTATACGAAAAATTTGTTTTAGGCCAAGTATCAATCCCAGTGGAATGCTTGGATTACTATACTGGATTTGTACCGCTAAATTGGTGATAAAGTAGTGTCATTGATTAACTTGGTTTGTGATCTTGATTTTGGGTAGTTGGGGGTTAACTGTGGCCTAAATCTTGATTTGCAAGGATTGATTTTATCGATTCATGCTGCAACGGTTTGGCAAGTTGGTAACTTATCGAGGCGATATAAGAAGACAAATTATTTTACGATCGTATCGAGGTGATGTAAGAGGTTAGGCCATTTTATAGTCGTATTGTTTATACAAGATCAAGGCAATGTAAGGGGGTAAGCTATTTTACAGTCAAACATGTAAAAAATGCTGGTATCACTGATTTTTTAAAATGTTCTTTTCTAGCCTATTTTATAAAACTAATCAAAATCCTAGATTTTGAACTTGAGTTTTTCATGAAATAACTTGTTCACTGGGTTTTTTCAAAACTAATAATGTCTATGAGTTTTGAAATCTTCTTTGAAATGTATTAAATGTGAAATGACTCTTTGTTGATATGGGATAGCATTGGGTTAGCTCACAAAGTGCTGTATAAGAAATTCTAGTTTCTGGATTTAGTTCATAGATCCTGTGAACTCTTTCAAATCTCCAATATCCAGATATCATAACTTGTATTTTAGTTATTAGAATTTAGAATAAATGTTTGTACCACCCCACCTCGTGATAGCACTTAAGCTGAGGAATTACTCTGATTCAGACTTAATTCTCAGAGTTATAATTCAATAGTAGGCCCATAAATTTTAAACGTCTCAAAGCTAAACATCAATTCAACTCAAACGAGACTAATTAAAACCACAAAATAGATATATCATAAAAGATTTAGGGAACTTAGTTAAATTATAGCCTCTGACAAATCATGCCATTAATGCCATCTTACACTATAACTTTCAAAATAAAATTTACATATCACAACATCTCTAAGGTCAATGACGCATTCACTAGTTCCATACTTAACTATAGCATTAGTTCTATTACAAAATAAGTGCGCATTTTGTCCTAAACCTGGCATCTATTAGAGCCCATCCATGTCTGAGAGATTATCAAATATAGGGGGGGGGGTGTAAGTCTAAAGACTTAGTGAGGGATAAGTACAAGAAATAGTAGGGTTTATTGAGAAGGAACTCAACTTGATAAAACATAATTTTTATCAGGCTAAATATAACAAATTTAGAAAATAGGCAGTATAGAAAAGCAAACGGGAAACTCTCATGCCTTATTGCTTCAAGAACATATTACTAGCAGACAGAAATCATTTAAACAAATCAAACCTAAAACATATGCATTCCAAGAAAAGGCTATAAGACATATATTGCAGATTCGCCTTATAGCAGACAGACAGATAATTTATCTAAGCGTAACAACTTGGTATATGATAGATGCCTATACAGAATTATATAGCACACCGCTAATACCTAGGGGAAATCCCTAGCATATTGCTCGTACCTAGGGAGAAATCCCTAGCGTACTAGTGACACCCAAGGGAAAATTCCTAGTGTGCCTCCGCATAACCAAACAAATTTCCTTGTATGGCCCTTGGCCTACATAATTACTGTACATATAACAAAAATAACCGCTTATACAGATGCCTAAGGGGAAATCCTTAGCACACTATCGATTTTAGATCAATAATTTAGAATAGAACATAGTAGAAATGCCACCAAGAAAATAAAAAGTAGTAAACAAAACATAGATAATCTAGCATGGTCGATAAACATAGAACTAATAGAAGATATGTCGATAAGGAAATAGATATAATACAGATAGTACAGATATGAGATAGATAGATATTAGAATAGCAGACAACAGATAGAAGTTCTGGGTGGCAAAATAGATAGAAATTAGAATCAATTTTAGTAGATAATTCTCACATTGGTGTATTGATCAGATAATAGATATAGATCAAATTTCAAACACAATCCAGAGTACGATTTTGAAATAGTAAAACCTACACAAGGGCTTATTACAACCATAGATAAGAAAAAAGTGCCAGGTTGGTATACCCTCACTTCTTACAGCATCAATCAGCAACAGTTAAAACCAAAATCTACTACTTGTCAGTGCCCAGCTCATTGTCACCTAATCAGGAAAATATTCCAAGAATCAAAATTCTTGTTCAATCTTCATAACCTTTTATAAATGCATCAAGCATTCTAATGCCTTATCTATCATCAAGATAATATAGATTAAGATCGTTCTTTACAAAATTCTCCAGAATCAACATTTTTGAATAATCTATGACGATTTAGGTAAAATCCAGAATGACATAATTTCCACAATAACAAATCAAGGTATTGAAATCTTTAGCAATATTTACACATAAATTTCTAGTCAAATTCTCATTTTAACACCATTTAACTTGTAATAGTTCCTGATATCAAATTTGAAGTTCAACTTAGTATCAACCATAATTTGAGTCCAAAGTTCATATTTCCCAACTCTCTATTCCTCACATAGGTAAACAATCATAGTGGTACATATATCAATTCAAAAGCTTATTCTGGATAAAATCTAATATTTGCATGTATGCATGTATATATAACATGCAACCAATCAATTAAATTCCAAATTTTACTATCAAGGGCTCGAAATCACAAACTAATAGCATAGGGATGATCACCACATCGAGATGAATAAATTGTCTCTCTGTTGTCATTGAAAAATTCAATGCCACCACAAATTTGTTCATCTCAATGAAAGGATTCCAATGCTATCTTTCGTTTTGAAATTCGAGCAACGTAGACGCCGAAACGGGCCAAAAATAGCTGAGTTTTCTCTTTTTCCACTATGCTTCGATCACCGCTTTGCCATCGTCAAAGCCACCATGTAACACTTCTAATGTGTTCCTCTTGTTGAATGCTTCCTAATCCACCCTTCAGAGATGTCGATAGTTGCTAAAAAGTAGGAAACCTAGTTAGCCACTGTGAGCTCGTTCTCTCAGTTTTCTTAGTTGCCGCTGCTCTGCCATTGGGTGAGGGTGTTTGTATGGTTGGGAGTGGAGTGATGGTGTAGAGAGTAGGTTGTTGGGTTTAGGGGGGGGCTAAGATGGTCGTCGGGAGGGCTTGGTCGGAGGTGATGGTGTCTCAATCATGAAGAAAAAAAATGAAAGAAGAAGGAAGAAAAGAAAGGAGGAAAAGTGAAGAAGAAAGGAAAGAAAGAAAAGGGGAGGGAAAAAAGCGCTATCGATTTTTTGTGAAATCCCATTTTCATATATATATATATATATATTATTCTTATTATTTATCTTCAATTTAATCCCTCAAAATTTTTAGTTATGCAATTTTACACTAAGTTTTTAGAAAATTGCGATTAGCCCCAAACTATTCAAATGTTTACACAATTAAGTCTACAAAAATTATAATTTAGCCCACAAAACTTTTTAAAATAATTAATAATATGAAATTCATAAAATTTTCAAATAATAACAAAATCATATATTATAAAAAATCAATAAAATTCTAGGGGTGTTATAATGCTCTTCTTACATTTATATATTGTATTCCATTTCTTTCTGATTCTTCTTATACATGCAAATGTTTTCCTTACTGAGTCATTCAGACTCATCCTCTTTGTGTTGTTCTATTTGTTCTTTGACTAGATTGAAGAATAGAAGGTACTTTAAGCTTAGGCTACCTTTTGGCATAGTATAAATATTGTTATCATGGCATCTATAATGGTAAGGATGCGTGATGTTATGGTTGTGATGTAATAGGAGGCATAGTTTAAGTTAGTATCTTTTGACTGTAAAGTGTGATAAATTAGAACTCCTGATGAATGAAGTTAATATATCAATTTAATTATGGGCCTTTGAGAAATTGTGACTTGTTATGAGAACTTGAGTTTTGGTTGTGATTTTCGACATGATTGGATTGCATTTTAAGATATGAAATTTCTTAGGTTGAGAAATTTTTTTGGAAAGTGTAATCAATTTTGAAAAATTTGATTGCAGTAGTACCTTGATCTAAAGTAGATATTTCTGTACTGGGTGCTACAGAGGTGGTATCAGAGCTTGAGTTTGGAAACCTGAGCTATGCCAAGAAAGGGTCCGCAAAATATGGGATTTATAGATTGGTGGAGATTATGTTTAACTTAAGAATTTTATTAGGGTGTAAATTTTAGGATAATGCATAATATTGAAAAGTGAAGGATTGGTACTAGGATGGCCAGCCAGCATATAGTCCATTAGTTTGAGGTATCATGCATGTGACTTTACTAATGTTTGGTAGGATAATATCTTTAGGGTTACGTTGTTGACTAAGCATTTTGTGATAATAGATCGTGGAAATTGAAAGGTTGTTTGAGATAATAAGTGTTTGGTATTATGTAGGATCGATATTTAGATGACAAGCTTATTCGAAACTAGCATTTCAATAATAGGACTGATCTGTACAACTACATGGTGGTATTGAGAGGGAAATAAGGAAACATTTCCTTAAAGAGATCATGTAAGATGATCAGTGAATGACATGTATATATATGATTGCGACTAAAACATTTGAGGTAATTAGTTTGTTACTAATAAAAGAGCACATTGATTTCATTTTAAGTTGATATAGGATAAGTGGGAAAGATTGCCTGTGAGAAATGAGGTTCCAGAAATCTTGCTGTAAATTCGAGGAAAAGAAAGGAATAAAGTTTTTCTAAAGACTGGTAGGTAAAAGTGGTCAGTATCCCAGAGATAACTAATGTGCCTTAACTTGACTAAGGAAAATTTTAGAATCCAACATGATGGGACATATAGAATACTTAAAGTATGTAGTCATATGTATTTACATGAAGATAAATATGTTTTATATATAATCTTATGAGTAGTAAAATGAAATGTGTTGTTTTGAAGATAATATGGGAAATGGTTAACTTATTAATCCAGAGTCAGACAATTAGTGAGTTTAGTGAATATGTTATATGAATTTATGTATGAATCAACGTGGTTTTACTTGCTAGTGTTATTCAATATAGATGTATTCCTATTTTGTAATATACCTTTTGTAACATCCCAAAATTTTACGATTTATAGAATTTAAATTTTATTATTTTCAATTTTGTGGAATTTAATTATTCCTTATATTATTATTATTATTATTATTATTATTATTATTATTATTATTATTATTATTATTATTATTATTATATTTAAAATTTTAGAGCCAATTTATAATTCTCGAAAAAACTTAATTGAACAAAATTTAAAACTTAGGGGCTTGCATGAAACCCTTCTAGTCAACTAGGGCTAAGATGATATTTTAATGAACCAAATGACTCAATCGAATAACTTACTAAATTAAGGACTAAATGTCAATTCTTAAAAATTGAATTTTATTAAAAAAAAATAATTTTGCATGAAGTGAAGATGTGTCTTCACTCTCACCATTTCCTTCACCACCTCACTATTCATCATCCTCACCACCTTCTTCATTTCTTCACCTTCACCATACCATCTCTCTCTCATTTCTTTCTTCACTCCAACACCGGCCACCACTCATGGAAACTTTTTCTCCACCCAGCCTCATCAATTGTTCTCCCTCACCGACCCTAGCAACACCATCACCACACCAACACAAACCCAGTACCAAGATTTTCACAATTTTGAAGAACCAAAAATTGACCTCACAATCACCGGTGAAGAGGCGTCTGATGGATGATCTAGACATTAGTTTTGAAAGTATTTATGTGGAGAATACATTGGTGGCTTTATATGTGTGATCAGAGTAGCGGTGGCAGCAAAAATAGCCATTACAGGTGTGGCGACGAGAAGTAAAAACTAAAATTTTTGAGCTACGATTGAGGGCCTTCCCAACATCAAATTTGAAAACTAAAGGCACCGTTGGACTCAGGAAGAAGAAAGGAAGTGAATGGTGGTGGTCTTGACATTTTCCAATGACGGCGGTCAGGGGTTAGAAACTTCTGCTTGTTGCAGTAATCATGGTGGTGAGATTAGTTTGTGATTTTGAGGTCCCAATTACATATTTTTTGGGTAAAAGATCAGTTTTAAGATTAGGGCTTTTATACATTTCATTCACTTATAACTCTTGTACATTCGAATAAATAATTCCAACTTGTATTAGGTAGTGAAATGATTAATGCATGAGTAATGTTGCATTTTTGGGCCCTAGAATTATATCAAGTATGATAATTGGGAAATTATTGAGTTAATTGAGTTAGAAAACCATAAATTTAGAAAATTAGACCTTAATAATATGATAATTGGGTTATTGAGTTAAACGGCTTATTATTATTTCTTAGACCACCGATATGAAATTAAATTAATTATAACTATAGCTTATATTATTAAAAACCTTGTAAATTACATTAAGTTGGCAGTTTTATTAGTGTATTTTCTAGATGATAATTCTAGGTGAATTCTAATATTGAATTAATTAGGTAGGTATTAATCTTATACAAATAGTTCATAGAGATTTATGATTTTTGAAGGTTGTTCTGGTTGAATATGGATTTTAATAAGTAAATCACTTTCATGGTTAGGTGATGAGGAACAGGAAACTATGAATTAGTAGGCTACTAACTGTAGCTACCTTTTGAGGCTTTTGGAGGTGAGGTTCTCCCACTTTGGGTTATTGCTTTGTATAAGTTTATTCATTATTTATTGAAAACCCCTATAAGGGTCTGCCAATCTGGCACATTTTCTATCTATATGTGATTGTGATTAGCACTTATGTGGGTTTTCTTTTTCTATTCCGTACTCGTGTTGTTTGCAAATTTGAATTGTTATTTACTATTTGAGTTGAGCACCCCTGTGTGGGTTATTGTTTGATATTGATTTTATTTTATTATTTGATATCTAATTTGAACACCCTTGTAAGGGTTATTCTTTAAAATCAAAACTATTTTTGTTTTTTCCAATGCCTGAAACTCTTTCCATGTTGTCAGATTCTGTCCTTCATACCTCAGCCTTACCGGCTCACCCCACTTTTTATCTTGATGAATGAAAAAGTGATATTGAAATAGTCTGGGAGACCTGATTGTATTGATGGTCTTCATAATTATTTTATGTATCTTGTTATTGGAATAGGCATTGTCGGCCATTATTGAATATTATGCTTATTATTGTTTGAAAGTGAATTGTTATCTGTTGGCATTATTTTGTGCCACTCATGGAGACGCCCTTAGGAAGTTCCACTCGGTGGGACACTATGGGAAGTTGGGCCGGAGGCTAGGTCTAAAAAGATGGCTGAGCGGAATGAATTGATGGTGACAGGTCTTCCGGCTAGTACCCACTTAAGATCTTAACTTATAGATAGCTGGAGGTAGTGAACTATGAGTGGTAGGATTTGGCAAGTGGTAGACCACGCCACATAACTGAATTGTTACACGTTGAGCTGTATGCTCAAGCAAGTGGAGAGATAAGGGAAATGTTTTATGTTCAAATGAACTGTTATTAATTATTATCTTGTATTGATCGAGGAGCAATAAGGAAGGATGTCAACAGGTCCATTAATTGTTTACATGTTTCGTCCTCTTTTAAGTTTAAAGATTATTTCTTGATAGTTATGATTTAATCATCCGAATTGTTATCGAAAGGCCTTATTATTTGTTATTGCAATTCGTTATTCTCTTTAGCTTTTACTATATATTTCCCTTACTGATTCCTTAAAACTCCCTCTCCTCGTTATCTTTATTTTTCCAAATAGGTCAAGGTGAAGGGGCAAAGGATCATGTTTTGGCTGAAGTTATTTTGTAATAGATTAGGTGTGTGGTTGTATACGTAGTTACCATTTAATTGAGACCTTTAGTAAGGGATATTTTGGGGATGTTGTATGCTCCTCAAATATTGGAGTTGTATATATTTTGTTTTATGGATGACTTGTTTTACTTTGAGATGACTTGTTTTACTTTGAATAGATTTCAAGCTTGAATTGATGGCTCCTCCGCTTAGGGTGATACCCCGTGAGGGTGTGCCACAACTTTACTCAACATACCCTTATACATTATGATAAGAACTATTAGAAGTTTGAATGTTAATGGAGTCTTTTATCAAATATTGCAGATTTCACATAGTTAATAGGACTGAATGATCTTATATACTAAGTGATGTCATGGGAGCAACCTTACCCATTCCCCTTATTGTGGACTGTTTGAGGTTGTAGAGGATGACTTACCATTAATTGAGATAAAGTACAAGAGGGTTTAATGGGAAATGTTTCTAACTAAGGGCACCCCATATTAGAGGATAGAATGATGCTAGCCCCACCATTAAACTAGGGAATTGGAGGACAAGCTGTAGAATAGATGTATAATATATGGCAACAGTTTATGTAGTTTTGTTGGTAGCAAAGTCAAGTTGGTGGTTCACAATATAGTGAAGAACTAGTTGTAGGTCGAATGCTTGAATGGTTCCTTAAACACAACCCCCCCGAGGTTTATCGGCGAACTAGATGATCAGAAGGCAGAAACATGGGTTGAAGAGATTGAGAAAATTTTTCAAGAATAGATTATCTAGAAGAACAAAAGGTTGGACATGTCACCTTTCTTTTAGGGGAAGATGCTTATCATTGGTGTAGGTTATTAGACTAATAGTAGAACCAAGAAGGAACTCCTTGTGCCTGGGAGAATTTAAAGGTGAATTTATAAATAAATATATACTTGAAGTTGTAAAGAATGCTTGGGAGCGGGAGTCTGAGAAGCTTACTCGAGGATTTGTGTTAGTGTGCTAGTATGAAGCTAAATTCAATCGTTTAACCTGATACGCACATCATATATTGAGTGATGAGGGATGTAGAACAAGAAAATTCATTGAAAAGATAAAGCTTGAGTTCTCTTTTGTCACAATATTGTTTGGTTTCAGCACTTTTATCTCTTTAGTCATTATTAAAAAAAGTAGACACTCAAATCTAGATATTGATTTGTTAATTTTATCTTAAAATTTTGGGCTAAATTGATGAGAATCAAAAGAAATGGAGTAAAATGGAGCTAAGGGGTCAAAATAGACATGGAGACAAATAGATGTAGGCATGATGCATGACGGGACACGTAGGCTATTTGAATTGGGTAAATAGGGCAGTAGACACACGACGTATGCTCGAGCATGAGGAGTGCCGCACTTGGGCGCAAGGCTTTCTGTAACTGAATGCCTTAGCAAAATTCTTGTGTGCTAGGGCATACGACAATCTATTACGCCATGCTAGGCCATAAGCTGTGTATGCCCTGGCGTAAGGCGTTTTGCCAGATGTAGCAAATTCTAGCTAAGGCAGCAGTTTTGTGTGTACGAACACAAGTTATGTGTGCCCCAGCGTGCGACACATACCCAAATTAGACTAGGACTCTACTTTATGGTATTTATACTTATTTTCTTCTAGGACAAATATGAACAGACATAACATAAGGGTTTTTTGATTGCTTTTGAGTTTGTTTCTTGAGATGAAGTTTAGAATAAGGGTGTTAGATATTTACATAAGGATTGTGGGACAAAAGTTTATGCTTGCCATTTTGATTTGAGATCAATAAATTCTTTTCTTTGTTAAGTGGATTATGTACATCTCCGAACCACTTTAAATCTGTTGTCTGATTTCATTGAATTACTTTACTGTTACATTCATAGTTAGGATTTTATTGTTTCAAGTTACAATAATTGGTATCGGGAGCTAGGATTGATGAGATGTCAGCCATGAAGTACGAGGTAGAGAAGTTCAATGGGAAGAATGATTTTGATTATGGAAGATGAAAGTTCATGCCTTATTGTGTCAACATGATTTATAGAGAGCATTAAAGGGCAAAGATTTCTTTCCAAAGATATTGAAAAACAAAGAGAAACACAAGTTTATTGCGAAGGCTTATAATACTTTAGTGTTATCATTGACAGATAATGTATTGAGAGAGGTCGCCATAGAAAGTACGCCAGTAGAATTGTGGTCAAAGTTGGAGAGTCTCTATATCATGAATTCCCTGACAAATTAGCTATATTTGAAACAACCGTTATACACATTGAAAATAAAGAAAAGAAACTTCTATTACTCAGTATATTGATTTTTTCAATAAGGTGATTCTGGATCTTGTTAGTATAAATGTCAAAATTGATGATGAAGCTCAAGCGTTGATTCTCTTATGTTCTGTACCTAATGATAACACCAGACTACGGTAAGCCTTCACTATAAACTCATCATTCTCCTCGTCTATCAGCATCTTTGGTGAGAAATCTCTATCCTTTAACTCTCTCTATAAACCTTGTTGACACAGGATGGCTTGTTATCATTGGCAGTACATTATCTGCCAATGATAACACTAGAGTACTGTAAGCCTTCACTGTAAACTCATTCTTCTCCTCATCTAACAATGTCTTTGCCAAGAAATATCTGCCCTTTAACACTTTCTGTAAACCTTGTTGACACAGGATGGCATGAACTTTCATCTTCCACAACTCAAAGTCATACTTCCCATTGAATTTATCTACATCATACTTCATGGCTGACATCTGATCAATCTTGACTCTTGATCCTAGTTTGTCGACATTCAAAAAAGATCAAATAATACCTTTGGAAGTAATAATAAAGTAATTCAATGAAATTGACAATAAGATTTAATGTGGTTCAGCAATTTATCTAATCCACCTAACAAACAAAAGAATTTTATTGATTTCAAATCAAGGTAACAAGTACAACTTGAGTCTTATAAATCTCACAAGAGCATCCAACACCCTCGTTCTAAACTTCATTTCTAGAAAGTATCTCAAAATCAATATAGAATCTATTATTTGGGGTTCATCTCTAATTGTCTAGGAAGAAAACATGTTTAAATACCCATGAAACCATTGTACCTTAGCCCATGGACTTGTGTGTCACGTCAGGGCATGCATAACTCTCGTCTTGGTGTGTAGAAATCTCAATGGGGGGTTGTCTCATCGGCCCAGGGCATGTATAGCTTGCACACTCGTGCATCATCAGAGATTACTGTGTACCCCGGCATGTGGAACTCGTACCAGGGCACATGGTTCTAGAGAGTCGCGCGCCTTGGTGTGCACTGTGAGCCTTTTTGCCTAGTCTCTGTACCTGGGCGTGCCTCTCCTCGTGCCTTATCCGTGGGTCTTGCAACCCACACTGGGGCATGTTCTAGTGCCCATTTCGTTCATTTGCCTTTGTTTTGCACCATGTTTTTTGTTTCTCATCATTTATAATGCAAATTTCAAGACAAAATTAATACATCGTCTTCATAATTGTTATCATCGTCATCATAGTCCTCTTCAATATATCTCTCTCTCACAACCTAACTCCGTGAGCCCAATTGCTACTCTTGCAGCTTGACCTTTCCTTATTGAGCTCTAAGAATGAATAGGGGCAAGTGGTACGAATTATCATTCGAATTCTATAAATATGATAGAACTCTTTGTCTTCATCTTCCCTAGTATGCATTTGTGGGAATTATCCTTTATGAGTTCATTAAAGAATGTTGTAAATGTATTCGTTATCGAAATATAATTATATTATAGGAACTATAGAGTTAAAAAATTTGGTATATATGTATATATGTTAAATACAATTGCAAAATAAATAAATGATTTTTTTTCAACAATAAAAAATTGAATATTTATTATTTTATTGGGTATTAATTATTGTGTGAACTCAACAATCTTTAACAAAATCTTCTCTTTTTTGGGTGACACACCTGCTATCTCCCCTCATTGAAGGCTCACTTTGGGTGAATCTAATTATGAGAAGTGTTCAAAAATATTACACAACTATGGTCTAAATATGCAAGACATTTTTCTACAGAACGTGTGCATATTTTTTGGCATATAGATTTTGTTACATAGTGGGAGAGAGCATATAAAGCAGTTTTTTTTATTCACTAAAAGGAAAAAATAAATTAGCAATATAAAGCATTTTCTTTTATTCGCTAAAAGGAAAAAATAAATTTGTAATAAAAGAATAAATGATAATATAAAAATAATTACTAATGATATATACTAATTGTCAAAAATATTTTATTTTGTCACCTTAATAATTTCTACAAATTAAATAGTAACATGAATGGTGCTTATGTTGTTATATTAGCAATTAGTGACACCTCCATGGTGACAAACTAGTGAAAATAAAAATAAAAATAATTTTGTAATAATATTTTTATTATCATTAGATTGTCGCAATAAATATGTCACTAATTATCAATAGTAACAACCTAAAAAATTAGTTGTTATTGTTGAGCCATATTGTGATAAAACAAAAACTATTGTTACCTAAAAAATATCATTTGTGACAAAATAAAAGCTATAGCCACCTAATACATGTCATCATTAATGATTTTTATATTGTTTCTTATTATTTTGTTGTTAATATTCTATTTTGTAGTAATTACCATTATCGTGTTTTCTGTAAATCTTGAAAACGAAGAAAAAGCCAGCAGCAAGAAAATATCAATTTCCTATAAAGTAATTGAAATTGTTATAGACATCAGTAGATTATATTACAAGATTGGTCGGTGGATTGGCAAATTTAAGAAGTCGATCAATTTAGTTCAAGTTTGAAATCAAATATTGGTTTTCAAAGGTTTGGGAGGTGGTTGGCAAGATTTTTTTTATTTAAATATTTAATGAACTTTTAATAGTGGAATATAATATATTAATTTAACTAATAACGATGATAAGGATGGTTAAAAAGTTAAACGATAAAAATGTTATTTAAAATAATTAAAAATTTCTATTAACTTAACTATTAAATTAAACATTTCTTTTGATAAGTGAATTTGAGTTGAAACTCAAAATTTTCACTTCTAACTTAAAGGTCAAGTTTAATATTACAAGTTCATCGAATTAGAAAAGTTTTCAATATTTGAGTTCATATATATATATATATATATATTGATATGAAAAATTAAGTTTTCAAGGGTAAAAAAAGAAAAAGTGGATAAAAAAGGTCCAATTGTTTAAGTGAAGAAAAAAAATAAAAAGGTTAGAAAGCCAATTGATTAAGCCTAGCAAGAAGGGCATAAAAAATCTAGGGGCCAAAGCCCACTAAAAAAAAAGAAAAAAAAGGAGAGAGTATAAATACTAAGCCCTTAAGAGAAATTGGGCACGAAAAAATATTTTCAAAAAATGAAGAACAAATGACTCTTTACACCGCATTCTAGAGAAAAAGAACTCCAAAATTAAGTGACTTCTTGAAAGCATCCTAGCTAGTTTTCGAATAGTCTATTTTGGTGCCTTCTATAGGAACTCTTACCAAAGAAGAAGGGGCATTGAGAATGTAGACATTAGAGCTTGAGATTTCAACAAGTGGGTGGTCCCAAGGTTTGGAACATAGAGAGCCACCAACTTGATACACAATCACGTTTACCACTGGAACTCGCCCCGGAGTGCAACCAGCAATGGAGAAGGCACTCGGGCTGTAATGCTCCAAAATTTTATTTTGTATTTAATTGATTACTTAGATTACTTTATGTTATTTTATTTATTTAGTATTTCAATTAGTGACATAGTAACACATGAAATACATTCTTTTAAAAATATATACATATACTAAAAATTAGAAAATAAAAATTTAAAGTCCCTCCTATTAATGTGATGATAATTATCATATTCAATCTTAATTTTATATCAATAATAAATCTTTAAATCTGTAGTTATAGTCTAGGTTAGATTATAATATTACTAGAAGTATGAGTTATTAATTATAGAACTTGTTAAATTTTATTGAATTAGAATTGATAGTAAGTAATTATCCTAGTTTTAAAGGGAGTATAACTATAATCCTCCTTGAATTAAACCATTTTTTTATCCCAAAGTAAAATCCTAATCCTACCATTCAATTAAAAAAAAAAAAGGAAAAAGGGAAAGAAGAGAGGCGGCTGTGGCAATAGAGATAAGATAAAGAGAAGGACGGCTATCGGTTTACAGCTCCACATGCAATTAGGTAGGCAATCAAATTTATATTACAACATAGTCATGTAGCTTGCTGCTACTTTGCTTATATAATCCTGCACACAATCTTAGTAATGTATTAATCTGCCACATCTATCCCTTTGCTTGCCAATACTTAAATTCTATGCAGCCACATGCACGTCTTTGGCCATATCCCACGCTTTTCCCATCACTTTGTACAATTACACTTAAAAAGAAATATAATATTCTCTTAATTCTCCATTAAAATCAACAAAATCGCTCTTTAAACATTTATTTTACTAATCCAATTACTTTGTTTTTCCTTTGTGACAATACTTTTATATATTTTAGAGAGTTTCAAATCGTCTAAGTATCAGGAATTAGAATTGGCGGAAAATAATATTCTTAATAGTTAGTAGAATAATTTGAATAGGATTCTAAAATATCTTAAGCATATTAGGATTTAAAAAGTTCAAAATCTTCAAATAGATATAACAACAAATTCAAAGATTTTTGGTAGTTCTCAACCGAACGGAGATGGAAAAAAAATTTAAAAAAAAAAAGAGGGGTGGAGGGAAGCGTCCTCGCTCTGGTGATTATTCTTTTCAGTGCCGCATCCCAAAGATCAACAAATTAATTGTATGTCCATTAATTCTTGACTTTTAAGTGTCTTCTCCTTTGGCTTTCTTTCTCTGATTTTTATTTTTATTTTTACTTTTTTTTTTTTTTTTCTAAACGGGAGTTTAGTTTAAATTCTTGCTGTCCATACTTATCATCTATCATAAAATGAAAATTACTTCATTTTTAAAGATTTAAAGATTTAAATCTATTATTATTATTATTATTATTATTATTATTATTATTATTTTGCCTCCTAAAAATTCTATGGAACCTTAGTAATTGGATTACTTATGCATAAGTTCATCTTATTAATTAATAATGACTATAGGTGGGTTCAAATAAACAGATTAGTTGTGTGAATCATGTCAATTTGACTACTTTTAGTTTTGTTTTCTATCAATCAAACTAGTAGACAAGCATACCTTGCGGAATGTCCATGATTTTTACCCTTTTCAATTTATCCGAGTTATTGTGAATATTTTAGGATTTTGTATTAGAATGACAAGAAAAGTGATGGAATGTGGATTACAAGTCACGGATATGGTCTTCATCATTTTTGATTGCCTTGGATATAATATGACTAATGAGCTGTGAGGAAGATCGATCATTTTCAATAAACTTATTTAGTCAAAATATATTCCTATACAATATTTAGGTCTATCTTTGCATGAACCTCGATTATTATCCCATGTTGTTAATATAGTATAGTCTTACTTATTCTTTAAATCTCCAGATCAAAGTTGAAAGAAGTGACAAAGTAGTTAATATGATTGGTTAGAGTGTTACAAAAGTTTGTAGATTAATATTAAGTTAAAGTGTCATTAATATTTCTGTAGGTGATCAAGGATTTGACATGGTATAATCGAATCTTGGTTCGATTGATATGTATAGTGAGTGCCTAAATTTATAAATATTATATAATATTATGTTTCAAAACTCAAAAGTATATATGCTATAGTATAATTCACTTGTAACTTGTTTTCAATTTACACTGCACTATAGTTATATTCCACTATGCACTTAAATTGTTTTCTTTTGTTTTGTAATGCAAGAAAACATGTCATTTTTAAGACATTTTATTATTTAATCATGTTTTTAGACTAGCAGTTATATACGATGATCAATATTGATGACTAAATTTATTGTTATTGATATTGTATGTTGGATCCAACTTAGTTTGGGTGTATGAAAGACTTTGTTAGGCAATAGCAGCCTTGCTAATTGAACCTTAAGCCCCCATGGGCTAATTATCTCAGTGCATAATGGAAGTCGTTTGTGGCTAATGTGGGTCATAGGATTTCTTGAGGACTTAAGCTTAACAATATTTTGTAAATTTGCACCTTGCTTAGAGTAACAAGGGATTATTACCATGGGAGTTATAAAGTTGACTAGCTATAGTAAACACTGGTTCAATAATTGTATTTAAATGTTGGCCTATTAAAAAGTGTTTATTAGTACATTCCTGTTATATTCTTATTTTTACTACTATATAACTTGTGACTGTTTTTCATTATTTTTCTCAAATGTTTATTACTAAGCATTATTTTGATTATGATATATTTTTGACCTCACATTGCACACACTTGGCACTCACTAAATCTTTTACTTACACTCCTATATTTTAAATTTCCTTCTAGCAAATTTAGACCCCAATCCTAATGAGGATGTTGAACGCATCCTTGATGAGAATCATAGTTCAAAGGTTTATAAGGAATTAGTAGTATTTTAGTATTATTGCAATGCAAATGAATTAGTTCTTTTTGTTTTTGTTTTTGTTTTTGTTTTATGAACTTACTAGTTAAAGATAGAGAAGTGTGCATTTTGAGTTTTTCCCTATTTGAGATTTATTGGAAGTATTAGGAATGTTTGGAGTTTTATTTATGATCATGAATTTGATTGACGACTTATTATTTTTTGGATTAAGTTTCATGCTTCAAGACTAGATTGTATAGTTTGATTTTGGGACATGACACAAGTAGCAGGATCTACACCTTAAAGGATCGATTTTGTGGATTACTCAAGTGGTCTCGATGACAGACAGGGGATGCCTCAACATGGGTAGCAAGAAAGGCAATGACATAGAACGCTGCAAAACATCACCAATTGGAGTTTGCCATCGAGAGCCGCTAACTCTGCATTTGAAGGATTAAACCCATATATCATTTAGGAGTCTACAATAGCATTGACAAAAGATGCCTCAACGTGACCTTAGTAAAAATGATAGCTTTGTACAATGTGCAACACTGCTTGAGAAATGATCATCATTGGTGTCATAGAAAGATTCCATCTTGTAGTGGAATGTTCAATTACCTGTTATGGATCTCAAGTTCCACCCAACCTTTTAACCGCCAACTTCCATTTCAAGTATTAATGATGACCCATTACTCATTTCAACCCAGTAGCTTACTGGGATAAACATTGAATACCTTATAGCTTTGTGTATAGTTAACTATTCAAAATATCTACATTCATTAGAGTCTCACAACTTGCATGTTGAGTGTGTTTCCTTAATAATCCCTAACTAACTGGCACACATGTGCTTAATTTTAAGTCCCTTCTGCACCTCTGGATGGCAAAAATGCATTCTCACTCCATCTCAGCATTGAGGGTCGCTTATACACCTATAATGCATTCCTCGTGCTTGTCATTCCCTTGGAGTGATTACGCATATAGCTCACCATGGCATGTACTATTTGTGCCCAGCTTGAGTAGGGTCATATATAAATCTAAGACTTATGTGATGTTTCGTCATATTTCATTAGTTCTCATGGAGTGTAGCACATCATTTTTTGCTAATTGGCTTTTTACCTCAACTTGCCTACTATGTGGCATCACCCCACAACCATATGTTTTAAGCTAACATACCTTCATAGTGTGGCTAGACCACAAGAGCCTACTTATGAGTTAGTTCATGAGGTATTAGAGTAATTGGCTCAATTACTTAATCAACTTAAAAGTATTACCCCATATTTTTTGAAGCCTGTAGGCCAATAGCATTCTATGTTGGAACCTCGACACCCCATGGACCTAATATGGGCCTTTCTAGCTCTATGCCATCCATTTAGCTCCCAACATATCTGGGAACTTTTAGCTATCCTTAGAGATGTTTAGAGCTAACCTTTGAAGGCTTCTACAACTTCAAGGAGTTATTCTCTCAATAACATTACAATATAGGGAAGGCCAACGGGTGCCTACTATCCTCAAGCATGCATGTTCCCTTTAGAAAAGGTTTGGCAAAAACAACACTTGTGGCCATAATAAACATTGAAGTACTGAGGATGTAACATTTTGTAACTTTCTCTTCTGAACTCCAAATCACTCATTATTTGAATCGATGAGTAGCTTATGCTTCTACATTAAGTGCAAAAAATTTTGGCCTCATTCAATTCTCCATAGAAGAGGAATTATCCTCGCAATAAACCTAAATTATAATAACGCCAATATACTGCCAATCTCTATTCATCAACACCGTTTCCTACACAAGCAAAACTGTCTACCGATGTAACTTAATGAACATATTTCTAACACTTCAAGGAATGCCCCATGAAAATAATTTTGCCAAACTCCTACATTTGGGCCTTTTTGCTCAATGTATTTTTCCACTAGTGTGCACAGGCTTGGTTGCACCTATTGTTTGATACCCAAATGGACATGAAATGACTTTAAACTTGGTGAAAATCATTCTAATAACTCATATAATATGTCATTAAAATAGTTCCATAATCCACACCTTGTAAAAGCCTCTACTTATGGACTATTTTACACCTATGCATTAGCTAACAACTCATTGTCATTCTCAATGCCTCTTTAAGTTATGGTTGCCACTCTTCTCCAAGAAGTAATCCATGACATCCTTTCCCACTTGTTCTATTGACGTCTTTGTCAATACAATCATAAAGAATTAAATTGCATGTGGTGCCCAAACTTAACTCTGATCATTGTAGCACCATATGAATTATTGCTCCTTTGAGCACTTGAAAATATGCCTTTATATAACTCATTTGTTCCTCTAAATGGTGCCTTTAGCACAACTCAAAAAAGGCCTACGTATCTACCCATTGATTATTGAAACATGGCCTTTTGCTTGGCCAACTCTACTGGATGCAAATAAAGTAATAAGAAGTACATATATGATCTCTATAGTATCTTCTACTAGAGGTGCTATTGTCCCCAACAAAAAACATAAAGTCTTTCAAGTGACTATTCCTAGCCAATTTGAAGTCAAACTCAAGCTTAACCTAAACTCAAAACTTAGGGGCTTTTACCTAATCCCATGATAACCACACTACTCGTGGCACCAATTTAAATATCTAGCTCATTCAACTCTACCTATTAAAACTTCTCATTGAGCTTGATAATCCACTTAACTTTATTTAATGAAGTTTATTGCTCTGCTCAATTTTGCTCATGGAGCCTGATGCTTAGCTTAATCTCAAACTCAGTTTCTCTCTCAATAATCTTTACACTGTGGCCTATTTACCAGTGTTAAAACTTCTTTGAAGAGCATACTCAACTCAACTCAAACTAGTTTATTATGCTATCCCAAAACAAGTGGAGTAAGTCTCAGCTCCTGACACCTCCTCAAGTTATTGTTATTACTATTTCCAAGACAGGATTAGTGATACTCAAGCCTGCAAAGCAGGTGAGGGGGCAATCCTATTGTCATTTCCTTGAAGATCAGTTAGTCGCCATTCCATGATCAAGATAGAGAAATGGGTGCTTTATGGTTGCCTTAATAGTTGAATCAATAATCTAATCCCTCATGATCAGTAACTATTGCTAGTACTATCGATTCAAGCTGACTAATCCCTTTAGAGTTTGATGGAATTCAAGATCTCTAAGAGTACTTTGATAACAATATGGCGTGTTTAGAGATATATGACTAACGAATTGCACCCTTATCTTGCTTAACTAGCTTTTTTCTAGAATTATCATTAAATTGTTTAGGTTCACATAAAGCCTCATGGACAACATCTTAGCTAACTAGAGATACCTTAAGGTTGCAGCATACTCATTCATCATGGACCACAAGAAAAGAAAAAGCTTATAGAAGTTTAGCATTGTGGCAGCACAAAAATATCCCTACCTTAGTCCATAACTCTTACTCGATATTCTATAACAATGTGTGGGATATAGGACGTTGAAGAAATCTACAATGGGCAAGCACTTAGTCACTTTAATAAAGCTCTTAGTTTGAGTTTTGTAAACTATAAAGGTAATGGATAATTCCAACAAATGAGGTGAATACCCCATAATAGGTGACCATAAAAGTGCCCAACAAATAGAAAAATAGTGGACAATATCAGCAATTAGAGTCTGGAGAAAAGCTAGTATTTCCATTACAACAAAAGACAAGTTGAAGAAGATTGTAATTGCTTGAGGATGAGATCAAAAGACCAATCTAGCAAGAATACCCTGAGGAGTTGTTGCCTAGTGGCTAATGTGGTCTTCCAAAATAATCCTAATTCTGAGCATGAAAGATTATGGAGGATGCGAGAGCAAAGATTACAACTTCAAAGAGAGCGATGACAAGATGTGGCTAACTATACACCTACTGAGGAGCTATACTGATGATTTCTAGTAAACCCATAGGAGGTAACTCCCTTAGTACCCCAAAGTGCCCATGAGGATTGTAAAGTAGAAGCAAAATCCACTAACTAAAACTAGCTCATAGCACATGCAAAATGAGCTCCTAACCTTTTGATGCCATCATAAAAGAAAGAGACTTGGAGATAAGAAGAGACAAATATGTTGACATCTTGATAATTCAGTCTCTCTAGCTAAGGAAGATCCAATAGACATTAGAAATATACTTGTCATCATATCTCAAAATATCTCCCTCTAGCTAAACAAAGCTAGTACTTAATAGCGAAACATTAACATCTCTCCAGTTGGATCTAATGAACAAACTACCGAGGCAAGCAACTAAAAGGAGGTGACATAGGGACACAATCTCAGAATTAGAGGCTAGCACTATTGTGGAATCCCACAAGAGCTCAATCTGTGATGAGAGAAATCTATGTAGCATGGGATTGTAAGAGAGGGCATAAGAGAGGCCCCCCTTGAGAAGAAAGAAACCATTTCTAGCAACCTTGCCCACTTTATAAAGATGGAAAAAGTTTCCCACTTTAACAAACACACCTCTCAAGGTGTAGTGGATAAGTTTTTAGAATAAATAGAAGGTCGTTTAGACTTAAAAAATAATAGTTATTTACTTGTTGCTTCATTAAAGTGTACTAACTTTCCTTTATATTTTTCTATTTTTTTTGGCATATTTATAACCTGTAGGAATACATCATCTACAATACGACCTAAAAGGCTTGTACCTTAGTTAATATGTCACAACAAACCTAAATTGACATCAGCCTGGTGTCGTTTTAGCATAAATCCACTATAACACTCCCTAATAGTATGTGGTAGTTGTGCATAAGTACATTGTAAATCCTCCTTGGAGGACAGTTGCAATACTTCTAATTGATTTTGGTGGAAACTCACTATATGACTCCTCTAGGGGTATGTGGTACTTGTGTGTAAGCCTATCATAAATCCTTTTTAGAATCCTTTGAGGAGGTAAGTGGTAGTATCTCTCTCTTTAATTACTTTAGTGTAAATCTATTTTATTGCTTCTTTATGGATACATGGTATCCATGTGTAAGCGCTTTATAAATCCTCCCAAAGGTAAGTGGAAACACCTCTCTCATAAATTACTTTAGTGTTAATCTATTATTCACTGAGTATGTGGTTGTTGTATGTAAGCTAATTGCATATCCTCTTCGAAGGTAAATTACTGTACCTTTATACTTTTAATTGATTTACACGCACAATTGAAGTATCTTGATGTAAACCCACTATACGGATCTGGGGGTATGTGTTCATTACACACAAGCCTACTATAAAACCCCCCAAGGGGCATATGGCAACACCATTGAAATAAACTATTAGGCTTTTCTAAGAGTATGTGGCCAGCAAGTCAAACGTTAACAATAAAACCTCTTGACTTCGAGCATCATTCACTTAAAATCAGTGATAAGACCTCCAAAACAAGGCTTAGATCTGAGTATCATTGAATACTTAACATCAATATTATGATCTCTTGAATGAGGCTTATAGCAAAATGCCATCACACTACTCAACACTTATATTAAAACTGACCAGTGAGGCTCATAGTTAAATTCGATGCAAATGACAGAATTGCGATAAGGCCTCTTCATAAATTAATATTTGCACTCACTTGATGCATCACGTAATTGTGATAAAACCCTTCCAAAGAGCTTGCAATGAAGTTATAAGAGAAAGAATTTAACACCTCGCTCACATGCCATCACCATGTGAAAATCAAATATCAAAGACACATCAATACCTGAAAGTCATATAATTGACTAAGTATTTATACATAAATGAATAGAATAAAGTTCCCTCAGCAAAAAGGGAGAAAATATTCATAACCTAAAGAATGTGAAAAACATCTTGACAACACTTAAAATAAAATTAAGAGTGGACCGCACTACTACTTATACAAAAAAAAAAAAAAATAAAACAAAATGCAAAGTAGTCCTAAATGAAGAAATTATTTGAGTTATTTGCTGAGATGGGAACAAACATTAAACGTTATAAATAATTCCTAAAACACAAAGCTTTGTCCAATCAAAATTTTCTAATTTAATTAAAAGGGACAACTACATGTGTCATTAGTTGACACTTGAATGATACATTTGTTGATAAAATAAACATATTGAACATTTAATGAAGCCTAGAGATTGAACACCAATGTGCCTCAAGCATCCTAGATGCCAAGTGCTAATAGTTGCCCACATGCCTGGCCCAAGAAGGTGATCATTGTAGAGAAATAAAAAGAATGAAAACATATGACAATCTGTGGATGATATTGCAAAAAAGTAAGGAAAATAATAAATGATAAGTTTTTCAAATGACATAGTGCAAAATAGAGTAAAAAATATACTCAAACCCCTGTAACAAAGATGTGAAGCTTGACAATACTAGTGTAGGCAAACATCACCTTGAGTTTGCTAATATTCAGCTATCTAAAATAAAATAGAATAAATGAAGGGGCTTGAAAAATTCACAATTGCTATAAGATTGCCAAAGAGCCTCGCCAAAAGACACTCCCAAAAGTGAGATCATAATTTTGCTTAGTGAAATATTCTCAATGCATAGAGTGACATCTTTGCAGTAAGACCTCAAAGGGCTGCATAAAATAACATGATGCGGCATATATCCGAAGGAATCCATAAAGAAATGCCTCCATAAGATATCTAAAGGAACTCCTAGAATAACTTAGCGTTGGAAGAGTTCATAAACAACTCTCGAAGTATGAATCTATGCAAAAACTACTAAATGATTCATAAAAATAATATGCTACAATGAAAATGGTTAAGTCCTAGTTTATCTTGCAAATTTCAACAAAGGAAATGACCTGATGTCCCTTAAGATCTCACTTTTTTAGGTGAAGATACAAGATAGAACTACTAATACCAAATAAGAGCTTATGAACTCAAAAAATGTGACAATACCAAGAGGACCACCCCCGCAATTCAACTTTATAGTGACTACCTGCCGTAGATATGCCTACTTTGTGGATGCTCAAAGCAAAAGAGAACAATTTATCTTGAGAACTTATATTGGCCACAAATATAATCTCACAAGCTTTAAAGAGTGCTTAAGTACTTTAGAGAACCCAAAACTCCACCATTGATCTTATTTGTTGAGATAAAAGTACCATGAAAAAGTTTAAGTCTTATGCAGAATGCAAAGTGAGACATACTTCAACCTTACTGCAAAAAGTCAGTCCACATACTTACGTCCCACCCATACTTAGTCACTGCAGGAATTTAAAGATGTTCCTTACATGAAGTGAGGTTAGCATACCTCTGAGTTCTTTGAATAAAACCTACTCCCTACCTATATAAAAAACACGCTCAAAGACATAAAAATCAGTAGGATCTATCCACTTGCCTGATGAACAGAGTGCTCTCAAAAGAAAACAAGAGTGATTGATAAGATTGTGATCCTTACTTATGATCTTAAAGGGTCTCCTTAGTATGAAATATCAAAATAAAATTTTTTAAGTAGTTCACAGAGTACGAGCTATTGAAGAACATCTTTAACATTTTTTATGGCATAAATTTTGGTCCTAAGAAATTTTACTAAGCCCTTCTAAGAAATTAAGTTATTTTCACCATTATTTGCCATTCAGATGGTCCCTTTTGACTAGAAAAAAGAACGACAACATTTTCATAGGAACAAGAGTGTTGAAATATTTAAAAGAACCTCAAACCCTAGAAAAGGTAAAATGACTCAATATCAAAGAGAGTGCCAATGTTCAGCTTAGGCACCTAGCAAGGGCCCAATTCAAATGCCTCTCCCAAATGCTAGCATGACAACCATCGCAATGGCTTCCACCATGGTGGCCAACGATTGACTGGCGGTGGTGCATTGTTGCACCCCTTTCTTAGCTAGGAATTTTAACTCAACACATACTTTAATTTGAATTAGGTCATGCTTTAGTGTTCTCAAAATGTGAAAATATAGTTAATCAATCACCTTACTTTAATAAATTATGATAAAGTAAAAATTAAAATCTAGTTGCACATTATATTTTCAACATGAAACTAACTTTTCAAATTGAAAATAGAAGAGTTTAATGATATTGATAAACTAAGTTCTTATGGGTGTAAAAGTAAAAAAATGAATTACGAGACCTAATTAATTAAGTAAATAAAGAAATAAAAGGTTATAAAACCTAATTGACCAACCCAGCAAGAAGTACATGAAAACCCTAGTGAGCCGAAGTTCGCTAAGTAAAAATGACTATAAATTTTAAGCCCCAAATAGAAATTAGGCACAAAGCATCATTTGCAAAAAATCAAGAATTGAGAACTCTTTGTACCGTGTTACGAAGAAAAAGAACTTTGAAATTCACAAACCTTTGAAAAGAACCCTAACTTCAATTTTGAATAGCATCACATATATTTGCACCTATAACATAAACATGTTTATGAATTATTAGGTCATGATTTTTTTCAAATGAACAATTTTATGTTCTTTGAGGTAATAAGTTTAAATTAAGTGTTTTATTATTTATCAATTATATTATATCAATTTATATTTTATCCACTTAAAATAGCATAACACAATGACTAGCAAAATAGAAAGCGAAACTTTTAGATAAAATATCAATGTTTAAGCGTAAAAGAGTTCTAAGGACCTTGGAACTAGTCTTTAGTTAACTTTCAAATAGAGAGACTGAGATCAAGAGCATTGTTTATGTGTTAGTATTTAAGATATAAAAGAGTGTGGACAAATATCAAATAGTATAATAGAAAATAAAGAATTGCATTTTTGGTCCCATTGAATAGGAGGGTTTGCACACTACAAGAAAAAAGGGATTTTTTTTCACATTTTTTCCTTATAGTTTTATAAAAGTGTAAGTATAAGTATAATATTGTCACAATTTTGAAAAAGTAAGGTATAGGTACTATTATTCATTTTGATATTTTCTTCTCTTAAAGAGCAACATTGTTTGGCTAAAAAAAATGGAATTTAAAATAAAAGATGGAAAAATTCCCACCAAAGAGTTCATATAATTTCAGCTTCCCTGCTAAAAAACCCTTATAATTCCCTTATAATTCCTAAATATCACTTCTCCTCACCCATCTATCTCTTTGTTTGTCTTCTCTCTCTCATGACCTAGCCCCAATCTAATTTCAACTTTCAATTCTTACAAACTCTTAAAAATTTGCGTTCTCCATATAATATATGCTACCTTTCCTTCTCTCTCTGGTTGATTATCTACTGGAGGCCATAGGTAATCTGCCGTGGTAACCTTCAGGGTAGGGTCTTTTAGAATACGCACATTATTTACTATCGCACGGTAAGTTTATGAACAACTTTCAGGTTTCTTATTTTATTTTCCTTCTCATTTTTATTCTTTGTTTTTTTTATAGATATTATGTTTGGTGTTTGAGTTTTTGTTTCTCCATTCGGTTAGAGCTTGGAAGGTTCTATTCTAAAAATTTTATTATTGTGAATTAAAAAAAGAGATACTTGAATGTTTGTTAATATAATACCTGTTAGTGTTGAGCACATAGATTTATTTTGGTTACATAATTAACTTTGGGGATGATGCAGATACTCCAAATTATGTAATAGGATAGGGAGTATATATAAATTGTGACACCCCACTCAAGGTAACCCCAAGCTAAGATATCAAAATAATTTAATCTTACATGAAAACTTGTAATATGAATAATAGGCCCAAAAATTTTCAATGAAACATCATAAAAAAACAAGAAGCGGAATTCATATCTTAGTTGATACCATTAATAGTTGCATTCATATCTAGGAACTATTCTTAAGAGTGACAAGCATATATGTACAATCCAAATTATCCTTAGCATCTCTAACACATCACAACATTTATAAGGATCACATGCAACAATCTCAAAGCCCATAAGTACATAATCACATCTGTCTATTACAAAAGTGCACATCTCTTCATGCTTGATCTGAACTTTCATTCCTAACCAAGCATTTTTGCAAAAGTTAAGGAAAGCCGGGGGTAAGTTTAAAGGACTTAGCGAGGGATATACAATTAAGCAATAGCAGGAATATGTCAAGGAATGAGAACATTTTAACAGATTTGAAATCAACAAGTAATACAAGTGCAATTATAATATAAACAAGTACAACAATAGCAATAGGAAACTTTTCTGCCTTATTGCTCCAAGAACAGTTACAAACAAACAAGAATGAGTACAACAAGCAATCCTTAACAGTATATACATTCCAATAAAATAAGTAAGACATGCATATATTCACCTTATACCATTCAAGCAAGAATTTGTAAGCATCATAGCTCGACATATATTGCTGTGTCCATATGGGTCGTATGGCGCACTGCGATGCCTAGGAGAAAATTCCTAGCACATCACTAATACCCAAGGGGAAATTCCTAGCATATCATGGACACCTAGATAGACTACAAGGCATGTCCCATATATCCCAGCATTTTGCATAGGATTGGCACTCGGCCTAAGTACAATCTCCAAGCAAGTACAACATATGCAACAAATACAATAGGTACCAAATCAATCAATAGGGTTGCAAATGAGGTAATATAAATGACTAGCAAGTATAAATAAGCCAACTGGCTAGGTAACATGATACATGTAATGAGTATACTAGCAAGGCATCTGATAATGATTCAAGATAGTACAAGTACGATTAAGATTGAAGGGAGTTCTGGGTGCCAGAACAATCAAGAATGATTCAATAGAATGATATAAGTACTAGCCCATACAAGGGTATACAATCAAACAAATCAAATAAGATCAAGTTAACAATTCAAGTACGGATCTAAAGTAACGAGCAAGAACAATCAATCAAGTTATGAGCAGGTACAATTAAGCACATTAACCCTTACAGGATTTTTCCACAAGAATAATAGATATAATAAGGCCAAATGGTAGACCCTCATAGAGGTTTCCAACAAGCATGAGTAAGCTTATACAAGCAATACCCTAGAGTGGGAAAACCCTAGCTTATAGCTTAGACAACGTTGTCAAAGGTCACAATCAATAATCCTCAGGTTCCACTTTTTTGCCAGCTAACCAAGATAGTATAATTATAGTCAAAACCCACATTCAACCTTATAGTACATCATCATCATGCTTACAAGAATTCAAGATCACCAATTAACCTATTAACATGACAATTTAAAGCTTATCAACTTTATCATCTCAACAAAATAGCTAATAACATTAATGTTTCCCAAGTATGCTTCACGTTTCACATCTATTCCATATGTCAGAAATACTAGCTGATTTCCACATCTTTTCATTATTTTAACCCAATTTCTCACTAATTACATAATTCTAAGATTAACCTCATCTTATATACAAATCAAGAGCTTCATAATCCTTGGCAATATATATTAATTCCTAATCAAATTTTTGATTCAATCATCATTCAACTTATAATATAGCCTTCAATGTTGTAGTTAAAGTCTAACTTGGCATTATTCGTGAATTTGGGTCTAAAATTCATACTTCCAAACTCCTTATTCCTTGCATGGGGTCAATCAACACATGTATGTACACATCTCATCTTAAAATTTGATTGTAGGCAAGGTATAAGGTTATATAAGCAAGGTACAACATGTATAGCATGCATATATATAACATAATACAACTAAGTAAAGGTCCAAATTCACCATTGCATGTCTGAAATCACAAATCGATAACACCGAAGTAATTATTGAGTTGAGAAAAAGATATTATGTCTTTGTTGCTACCATCAAAAAATCAACCACTACCAAAAAAATGTTCCTCTCGATGAGAGTTTTTCAATGATGTCTTCAATTTTGAGTTTTGAGGTCTGTAGCCATCGAAATGGGCTAAACCAGTTGTGAATTTTGTTCCCGCCACCACTCTCCAGTCATCATGCCACCGCCATCAAAACCTCCATGCATGACCACCACCATGGTCCTTGAGCTAAGGGCTACCCAACTGTCCATCCAAAGTTTTATTTTGACCTCCCAATCGTTGGCAATCGAGAGAACTACAAGGTGGGTTTTTTTTGCCTACTCATTACTGGTGGTTAGCACTTGCCACCATGTATGTATGTGTAGGTATGGCTGGAGGATGAAGATAGGTGTGTGTACGGTGAAGTTAGGTGAGAACTTGGATGGGTAGGGGAGTTCATCAGAGTGGTGATGGGTGCAGGTGAATGAAAGAAAGGAAAAAGGAGATAAATAGAAAAAGAAATAAAAAATAAGGAAGAAAGAGCTGCTGCCCCTTTTTGTTAAATTTATTTTTTCATTTTGCAATTTGGTTCCTTAAAATTTTAAGTTATACAATCAAGCCCAAAACTTTAGGCAAAATTATGATTAGACCCTAGTTGACTTAGGGCTTTTCATGCAAGCCCAAATTTTCCAAAAATTGTGCAATCATGTTTATAGAAATTATAATTTTAATCATAAAACTTCTTAAAATAAATAATAATATTAAATTCATGAAAATTTCTAATAATGGCATGATCATATATTATAAATATAATCAAGAAAATTCTAGGGGTACTATAAGCTCCCCCCTTAAAAAACTTTGATCTTTAGATTCTTACCTAAAACTTAGAAGAGTACAGGATATAGTTGGTGCATAAAATTTTCTATCTCCCATGTTGTTTCCTTGACATTATGGTTGCACCACAACACTTTCACCTAGGGGATTTTTCAATTTCAGAGTTCTCAAACTTGCCGTTCTAAGATACATACGTGTTGCTCCTAATAAGTTAGGTCATTTTTCAATTGTATGCTATCAGGCAATATAATGTGAGAAGGGTCGGGATTGTACTTTCGAAGCTGCGACACATGAAAGATGTTAGTCATGTATTCTTCCCAGATTGTGAGGTAGCTTGAGATAATACGCAACTGGTCCTATTCTTTCACAGATCTTGTAGGGCCCAACATACCTTGGGTTAAGTTTTCCACCTTTACCAATTCTCCTGACTCCTTTTCTTGGGAAAACTTTGAGGAATACTTGATTTTCGACCTCAAATTCTAGATCTTTTCTCCAAGTGTCTGCATAACTCTTCTGTCTATCCAAGGCCACTTTTATCTTTTATTTGATCACCTACACCTTTTCAATTATCTCTTTTATCAACTTATGTCTTATGGTATTTGGAGATTAATCAGCACTATTCCTATATTCCTCCAGGTCTTAGTGTACTAGAGATCAACATTTTCTACCATATAGAGCTTTGTATGGTGCCATCTTAAGGGTTGACTGATAGTTGTTATTATAGGTAAATTCAATCAGTAGCAGATGTTGCATCTAATTCACTCCAAATTCTAGTACACAAGCCCTCAGCATGTTTTTCAAAATTTTAATAACCTATTTTGATTGTCGTCTATTTGAGGATGAGTAGTGGAATTGAATTTAAGCTTGGTTCCTATATGTTCCTATAGACTTTTCTAGAGCTTTGACATAAATTGCGGATGTTGATTTGATACAATGCTGGTTAGGACTCCGTATAGTTGAATAATTTCCTTAATATAAGCTTTGTTACTTTTTCAACCCGATAGTGTGTTCCTACTGGCAAGAAGTGTGTTAATTTAGTTAAGAGGTCCAGTATAACCCAGATACTATTGTATCTTTCGCGAGTGGTTGGTAGCCCAGTCACAAAGTCCATAGTGACCTGTTCCCATTTTCAATCAGGAATTGAGAGTGGTTGTAGCAACTCTGAAGGTCATTAGTTCTTTGCCTTTAGCAATTGACAAGTCAAACACTTCTATAAAAAATCTGCTATGTCTCTTTTCATACCTTCCCACCAGAATTGTTTCTTTAAGTTTTGATACATTTTAGCTCTTCTAGAACGTATCGTATACCTCATTTTATGTGCCTATTTCAATAGTTTCTTTTTGATTTCTTTCGTCACACAAATCCTTTTTCGAAACAAGAGGTTGCCTTGCTCATCAACATTGAACTTAGATTCTCCAGTACTTTTGACACTTTTCTTTTATCTCTGTACTTATTTATCTATAGCTTGAGGTTTTTGAATCTCATTGTACAGTTTTAGTTGTACTTTATCATGGTAATCCAAGCATGCTGCTTATATCTTAGCATAGAACCTAATTTTCTTTCTTTGAATGTTTTTACAGCTTGTAAATGAGTCAACCTAGCTTTCTAGCTTAAGGTATTAGCCACCACAATAGCTTTGTTAGGGTGGTAGGTGATGGAGAAATCATAGTCTCCTAGGAATTCCATTCGCTGATGCTGTCTCATGTTTAGGTCTTTTTGCGACTGCAAATACTTAAGGCTCTTGTGGTTAGTATACACTTCAAAGATAGCACCGCTGAGGTAATGCCTCTACTTAGATAGTGCAAATATAACTATAGCTAGCTCAAGGTCATGTGTTACATAATTTTCTTCATGGGGTTTTAATTTTCTAGAGGTATAAGCAATAACATGCCTTTTCTGTATCAACACACATCCTAACCCTTCATTAGAGGAATTCGGATACACTACAAAGCCTTCTAAGCCATTCAAAGAGCTAAGACCGTGATTGTAGTTAGCTGTTGTTTTAAATTTGAAAGCTTTTTTTGTGGTCTTCATTTCAGTCAAATGACTGATCCTTTTGTGTTAACTTGGTTAGCAGGCTAGCTATCTTAGAGAAATCCTAAATGAATCTTCGATAATAGCCAGATAACCCCAAGAAACCTTTGACTTCTGTAACATTCTTAGGGCATTTCTAGTTGACAATGGTTTCCACTTTAGAGGGGTCAACTTTGATCCCATTTTAAGTGATGGCATACCCTAAAAGGCTATCATCTCCATCTAAAATTCACACATGCTAAATTTAGCATATAGCTGATGTTCCTTCAAAGTCTTGAGGACAATGCGCAAGTTCTTATCTTATTTTTGTTAGGTCCTAGTGAACACCAGAATATCATCAATAAAGATAATAATGAACTGATCTAGGTAAGGTCTGAAAACCCAATGCATCAAGTCCATGAAGGTTGTCGGTGCACAGGTCAATCTAAAGGGCATCACCAAAAATTAAAAATGATCTTATTGGGATTCAAAAGTGGTTTTAGGAATGTCTTCTTCCTTGATCTTTAGTTCAAAAAGATCCTTAGCCCTTGCAATAGATCAAATAATTTTTCTGCTTGAGGTAAATGGTACCTATTCTTAATAGTAACCTTGTTTAATTCCTAATAATCAATGCATATCATTAGGGTCCCATCCCTTTTTTTGATAATTAGTATCGAGGCTCCCCACAGAGATGTGCTCGGTCTAATGAATCATTTTGCCAATAATTCTTGAAGTTGACTTTTCAATTCTTTAAGTTTGATTGGAGCTATTGGATAAGGGGTTTTCAAAAATGGTATAGCCCCTAGTAAGGTGTGAATGACAAATTCAATTTCTCTATTTGGGGCTAATGAATTCAATTCCTCAAGAAATACTTTTGGGTACTCGGCCACCACTTTTGCATTGTCCAACTTCATAATGTCCTATGGCTTATTGATGAGGTATGCCAGAAACCCTTACCTACCGTCTCTCAAAATTTATCTCACCTTCATTATCAAGATGATTGGTATTGGGGATGCATTACTTGCTGTATGGCGTGTTGATATTAGCATCTCTCTACCAAGGGTGATGCACTTGGTGAAATAATTTACTTGGGTTGATGACGATATATCCAATTTATTCCAAGTATCACATCATAACATTAGATGGGCATCTGAATAAGATTGGTGGGATACTCTCAATCTCCAATCATAACTAGGCAATCTTTAACATAACACCCATCACTAACCCTTGACCCAAAGGCATTTTAACTTCTATTTAGTAGATCATAGTTTTAGGCGAAAGATTCAGTTTAAGAGCTAATGCATCAGATATAAATGAATACGAGGCACCAAGTTCATTCAACACTTTACCAAGAATATTAAGGGTAGAAATTGTAACTTCCACCACATCAGTATGATCAGGGGTATCTTCACTTTTAAAAGTGTAGGCTTGCCCCTGAATTTTCTATTTGCCACCAATTCCCATTACTTGTTTCCCTTTCCCCATATGTGGTGAACCTCTCAACTTAGGGCAATGTTTCATGAAATATTGATCGCTTCGACAACACAAACACTTGCCTTAATGTTTTCAGCATTTTATCTGATTTTAGTCCGGTGTTTCGCAGTACCCATATTTTATTGGTGCCTTAATCTAATATGATTCTGTCATCTTATCAACCTAAGGGTTTTGCTAGGAAACACCTCTAATTTGAAGTTTAGGCTACTTTTTGCTTACACTACTGTGCCCACTTGGGTGTGACCTCCCATTTTAATTTTGTTCCTTAATCTTACGAATCTCTAGTAATTTTACCTCTAATTGTATGACCTTACTCATAGCTAAATTAAAATTCTATCAGTCCTAAGTAGCCAAGCCTCTTCGTAACTCCGATTGTAGGCCTTATATAAACTGTCTGGTCTGTAAGCTCTTATATCCTTAGATGTATGGGGCATATTGCTCGAGTTTACTAAATGTGGCTTTATACTAGCTGGTGGATTGATTGCCTTGAATTAGGTCTATAAATTTCCTCTCTCATGCTTGCTTGGCCACCAAAGGCATATACTTGTCCTCGAATTCTTGCGCAAAGTTTTCCTAAGTCTAAGGTGTTCCTATCTCTGTTTATCTATGCTCAATTATTCACCATCAACTTCTTGCAGGCCTCATTAAAAATAATATGGCAAACTGTATTCTGTATTCACCTGGATATCTCAAAGTTCTGAATATATTATCTAAGTCCTCAAACTATTCTTTTGCTATGTGGTCAATTGGTTCTTTATAGAACTTTGGGGGTTGAAATCACAAAAACTATTCTAAAGCTCGATCATTCAAAGCTATTTTATAGTTTCAACTCTATTAGCTGGTTGCTGTGCCGGCTACCCACACCTTTATCTTTTATGATATACCGGCTTTGCCAGAGAATTCTCATCCAATTAGTTTATGGGGGGAGTTTGAGAAATATTTTGATCGGGTAGGTGATGTGATTAGGCGGGTGCCCTTAGAATAGAAGCAAGAGTGCATGAGCTCGTTGGCTTGGGGGTCTTCCTCTCAGACCTATCCTTGTAGGTGTAGAAGCATCACTACTACCCCTGGATGCCATTATTTCTCAAGATTCATCCCTACGAACATAGTTGCAAACCAAGCTTTAGCCCATGCAACCCAACCATTATTTAAATAAATGAAATAAGAACAAAATAAATTAAACACCAAAAATTAAACAACTTAAGGTCAACAAGAAAGTTTACATATAGTTATTATAGATAAAGGTCATTCACATTAAGTTAATATCAACATAGATAAAGGTCATGTTCAAGTTCAAAGACTAAGTTGGCCGACTACCCAATCGAAGTAAAATTAATGTGTTGTGACAATATACATACATACATAAATAGAAGAAATAAAGAAAAAGATAGTCATGCTATGGGCTACAACTACAAGCCACTGATACTGTTAGTCTATGCACATAAAATTTGATAAGCATATGACTGCCAAGTTGCTTAGTCGGACTCATCGGCATCTATAACATCTAAGTTAAAGTCCGCAACATCATTAATGCCCTCTGGTCCTTCATTATCATTGTCTATGATCTCTTCAAGCTCTTTTGGACCCTCTACAACATCATCTGAACCCTGATCGCTGTCTTCCTCAATAGGGTCTACAATAAATGCCTCTACTAGGTTTCTAGTTAGCCTTTCATTGATGTGCACAATCGATTGGTGTCCTTGATGAAGGAAATAGCAAACTCTCATAGGCCTTGCCTTAGTGTCAATGCTGAAGCTTACTCTAATCACTTGATCTATGGCTTAGTGGTAGTGTGCCATCATCCTACTAATCTTTCCCATTATAGGGTGAGGCGTATTTGTTGTTTCCCTATACTCGACCTCTAGCACTCAAAATATCTGCTCTATCTGATTACATTTCTCTCAGAGTTCCTCAATCTAGTTGATAGCTATTCTAACTTGAATCTCCTCTCTCTCTGCACTCTTCATCATCTATCAAGCATGTAGTCATTTGATCCAACTGATGGCCTCTATTGGCTCGTCTCCACTCTCTCATTTTGTAGGGTTTGGTGCATATTGTAGTGTTTTGCTTACACTCTCTGGCATATCCAGGAGAGGCATTCCTTACCTTCTTTAAGTGCTGCAAGTTTCTCCTTTAACTCTCCAATGTAATCTTCATTAGTAGGTGTTTTTCCTCAGTTAGAGTTGCTAGCTATCCTGCAATAAAATCACAAAATTGATAACAGGTAACATAGTTCATACTCATGCCTTAGGATCCTATTATATTCTAATGATCTTGGGTTACCCTAAAAGTTTTGTCATCTCCCTAAGTGCACGTTTGAGCTATCCAAAATAGAAGTTACTATAGGTTTTATTGTATGTTCACACTTAAGTCATTTAAACCTAGGCTCTGATACCACCTGTGATACCTCACTCAAGGTAACCCCAAGTTGAGATATCAAAATAATTCAATCTTATATGAAAATCGAAAACACGAATAATAAGCCTAAAAAGTTTTTGTGAAACATCATAGCAAAACAAACAATGGAATTCATATCTTAGCTGATATTATTAACAATAATATTCATATTCGAGAACTATTGTTAAGAGTGACAAGCATATATGTACAATCCTAATTATCTTTAGCATCTCTAATACATTACAATATCGCTAAGGATGATACAACAACCTCAAAACCCATAAGTACATAATCACATCTATCTATTACAAAAGTGCACATCTCTTCATGCTTGATCCAAACTTTCATCCCTAATCAAGCTTATCTGTAAAAGTTAAGGGAAACAAGGGTAAGTCCTAAGGATTTAGTGAGAGATATACAGTTAACCAATAATAGAAATCTATCAAGGAATGAGAACATCTTAATAGATTTAAAATCAATTAGTACAAGTGCAATTGTAATCCAAACAAGTACAACAATAGCAATAGAAAACTCTTCTGCCTTATTGCTCTAAGAACAATTACAAACAAGCAAGAACGAGTACAATGAGCAATCCCTAATAGTATATGTATTCCAACAGAACAAGATATGCATATATTCACTTTATACCACTTAAACAAGTACTTTCAAGCATGATAGCTCGATATACATTTGGTGTACCCATATGGACTGCATGGCGCATTGCAATGCCCAGGTGAAAATTTTAGCATATCGTGGACACCTAAACGGATTGCAAGGCATATCCCATGTATCCTAGCATTCTACATCGGATTGACACTTAGCCCAAGTACAATTTCCAAGCAAGTACAACATATGCAACAAGTATAATATGTACCAAATCAAGTAATAGGGGTTGTCGATGAGGTAATATAAATGACTAGAAAGTATAGATAAGCTAACTGGCTAGGTAACATGATACAAGCACACGAGTATATCGGCAAGGCATTTGATAATGATTCAAGACAGAACAAGTATGATCAAGATATGTATCGATTAAGACAGAAGAGAGTTTTGGACGCCAGAACAATCAAGAATGATTCAATAGAGTGATACAAGTACTAGCCCACATAGGGGTATAGAATCAAACAAATTGAATGCGATCTAGTGAACAATTCAAGTATAGATCTCAAGTAATGAGTAAAAATAGTCAATCAAGTTATGAGTTGGTATAGACAAGCACATTAACCTTTACAAGGGTTTTGCCATAAGAACAATAGATATAACAGGCCAAATGGTAGACCCTCAATGGGGTTTCCAACAAGTACAAGTAAGCTTATGCAAGAAATAACCTTAAGTGGGAGAACTTCGCCCTATAGCTCAGGAAATGCTGTCAAAAGTCATAATCATTGATCCTTAGGTTCCACCTTTTTGCCACTTAACCAAGATAGCATAATTATAGTCAAAACCCACATTCGACCTTATAATACATCATCATCATGCTTACAATAATTCAAGATCACCAATTAACCTATTAACACAATAATTTAAAGCTTATCGACTCTGTCATCTTGGCAAAATAGCTAATAACATTAATGTTTCCCAAGCACAATTCATGTTCCACATTCATTCCATATGTCAGAAATACTAGCCTATTTCCATATCATTTCATTATTTTAATCAAATATCTCACTAATTGCATAATTTGAAGATTAACCTCATCTTATATACAAATCAAGAGCATCATAATCCTAGGTAATATATAGACATTAATTCCTAATCAAAAATTTCAATTTAATCACCATTCAACTTATAATATAGCATTTAATATTGTAATTAAATTTTAATTTGGCATTATTCATGAATTCAAGTCCAAAATTCATATTTCCAAACTTCGTATTCCTTACATAGGGTCAATCAACACATGCATGTACACATCTCATCTTAAAATCTAATTCTAGGCAAGGAACAAGGGTACATAAACAAGGTACAACATGTATAGCATGCATGCACATATATAACATGATATAGCTAAACAAAAGTTCAAATTTTCCATCGAGTGTTTGGAATCACAAATTGATAACATCGGAGTAATTGTTGTGTTGAGGAAAAAAAGTGTTTTTGTTATTGACAAAAAATTGATCGCCACCCCCAAAAATGTTCCTTACGATGAGAGTTTTCCAATGCTGCCTTCAATTTGAAGTTTTGAGGTCTGTAGCCGCCGAAACGGATCAAAACAGCCATGAATTTTCTTCTTGCCATCACTCTTCGATCACCGTGCTACCATCATTGGAACCTTTATGAAAGACCACCACTATGATCCTAGAGCCTTATTTTGAACTCTCAATTGTTGGCAATCGAGAGACCTGCAAGGTGGGTTTCTTTTGCTTACTGATCACTGAGGATTAGCACTCACCGTCGTGCATGTGTGTGTGGGTATGGCTGTAGGGTGAAGATAGGCATGTGTGTATGTGAGAACCTAGCTAGGGGATGGAGTTTGCCGGAGTGGTGATGGTTGGAGGTGAAGGAGAGAAAGAAAGAAGGAGATGAATAGAAAAAGAAAGGAAAAATGGGGAAGAAAGTGCTACTACCCCTTTTTGTTAAATTCATGTTTTTCATTGTTGAATTTGGTCCCTCAAAATTTTAAGTTATACAATCAAGCCCAAAAATTTAGGAAAAATTATGGTTAAACCCTAGTTAACTTAGAGTTTCTCATGCAAGCCCAAATTTTTCAAAATTTGTGCAATCAAGTCTATAGAAATTATAATTTTAACCATAAAAACTTCTTAAAATAATTAATAATATCAAATTCATGAAACTTTTGAATAATGGAAAGTTCATATGTTATAAATATAATCGAGAAAATTTTGGGGGTGCTACATAAATGCTAATACATTCAAAATTGACACTCCTCTATTTTTGTGAAAGACCTAAACCTAAACTACATGGTCTAAGACTGCGAGTCTTGACCTATGAAGGAGAGCAAGAAACAAGAGAAAAGAAAAAGTAAGGAAAAATTAAAATCCCATTAATACCCTGAAGTAAATTAATCTTTTGCCTTTTGTGTATTCAATTGGTTGACGCTTCTTCTTGAGTATTGTACTTCTATTGAATGTTGTGTTTCTCTCACATGTCTTTTTCAATCTTCTCTCAAACCCCTATTTCCTTTGACAATAATTTTCCTCATCATTCCTTATCTATTCTATCTTGTTTTCTATACTCTTTCTTCTTTATTTCATACCCCGAAGTTTTTATCTTGAGTTTCAATGAGTTCTTGAGTTTCATAAACATGAGTAATCCCTTTAGGGTTGGTTATCTCAATTTGTTTACCTTTTCATTTGGTTTATTCTTTTTCTTGAGGGAAATTCATTTACTATATATATATATATATTCATCTATGTTGAATAACATTGAGTTTTTTGAAGACGGGTAAATTGAATTAATGTGTATATGGCTTAAGATTGTATTTTTTGTTGAGTTTTATGTAGGGTGTTGTGTGGATTATAGGGGCTTACCTCTTTTAATGGGTAACTTTTCTTACTTTTAGTCAACTTTAGATGAGTGTTCTCTAGTGTTTTTTGTTTAAAGCCATATGCTATCTAAGAGATTTAGTTTTTTTGGTCTTGCTTTAGCTGTGCTTATGTAGAGTTGGCTTGCAATATTGTATATCCCTTTCTAGTTTCGTAAAAGGTTATAATGCTAGAAAAAACCCTATAGGCTTATGCCATAATTTATAAAGTAATGTCTGACATGTAGAACCTATAGTGGAGGTTGGCATATTAATGTTTTTCAAATGATCATGCCATGTATGTAAATATAAAAGAAGTATATAGTAACTAAATTTATTTAATTGGAAAGTAACACAAAGGAATTATTTTTAAATCCAGCAATTGATCCCTTGGTAAGGATAATTAAAATCGAACTCTTGGGCAAGATTAAACAATTTTAAATAGCATTAGATTATGTTGAAAGATGTGATGACCAAAATTATTGCAAAATGATATGAATATGATGGAACAATTTGGAAAGTGGTAATATATGTCTCACTTCACTTAATCATGTGACATTCTTATTTGACATGGCCTATGTTGGTGAAGGCATGTTCATGAACACTATGCAATCTTTGACTTAATTTTCATTGATTTTCACTTTTCTTAAGAATATTAAGTGCTAAATGCAATATTTCCTTGTTTTTGTGGGTGGTACTCTTTAGGTCATTTATAGAGAATGAGACCCTTTCTTAGCTAAATCAGAAGCCAACCAATTCCCAAAGACCTAATGAAGGGAAAAAGTCTCAAGTAAATTCCTCGAACTTTATGCCTAAATTGACTTTTGGTAGTTTTAGCAACATTTCTAGCATGTAGGTTAGTTCTTTCACATCTATATATATTTTGTGGCATAAACTAGCACAAATGATATTTTATGTTTTATGATATCTTTCACTAGAGATGGTGAGAACTTGAAACCTCAAACGTAAATTGCAAGATGAATCATTGAGTTGTTAGTTGGAAAATTCTCAATCTAAGGGTAGCTAAACTTCGAGTAAGTCATAAAACTATTGATATTTAAATTATATATATATTTATAGTTATACGTGTTTTAATTGATTCTTATGATATTTTAATTGTAATTTGTGCGTTGTTCACATTGTATTATAGGTTATTTCTAAATGAAGTTGTTTTATTTATTTTTTTCATTTTTTTGGTTGTTTGCAGTAGAGAGGGCAAGAAGTAAGCACCCAAGTAATGAAGACACATTATCTCATGCTAGCTAGCTGGAGGAATAGGGTGCAACACTCACATAGTTTTCCATTTAATGAAATAAGAACAAGTAAGTTTCTAATTTCCACAAGTAAACATCCCCATTTAGTGATTTTATGTAGTGAAAAATGCTAATTATTCAAATAATCATGGCATCTGGTGTAAGCCATTAATGTCATTATATAAAATTTGTGATTCACAGCTCACCTAAAACTAGATAAAAAAGAAATGCAACTTTTTTATGGGATTTGGTGCCATTTTGCTTCTTCATTATAGCCCATATATATAATTATCAATAGACCAAAATTTCTCAATTCTTGTCCTTGCTGTAGTCAAAGATTCAATAATTAGTGTAATAAAAAAGATCTCCATGAGAGCTTGTTTCTCCAATGTAGTTAAGTGATGCTCCATGGGGGCTTATTCTTTTCATAAATACTACTTTTATTTGATTGGGACTATGGACTATTATTTCTATTATTGACTAAAGAAAAAAAGAGTATTATGTTTGTTGCTGGAGCTAGGATTCAATTGGTTTAGGTGTCATAATACTCAAGGATGTTGCAATTTTGATGGCGGCTATTAGTTTATGTCATGAACTTGTCAACAATTTCTAGTGAAAATGTTGAACTGAGAATGAAATATTGATCAATGTATTTTTCTTTAAGAAGTATAGTTGAAATTTTAGTAAAAAAGTTTTACCTAAAAATTATTTGTCCTAACATCAGCCCATGAGAGAAAAATAGTATGGAAAAAGTATTGCCATACTGTTTTTTATATTTTAGTGTCAAATGTATAAAGTGCCTGAAATAAAGATGCTAATCCAATAAGGAATGAATATTTTAAGTTTAATGCGAAGGTGCCGTTTGGATTTATTTTGGCCTTGTTTGGTTGCCAACTCCCAATTTGTTTTTCAACTCCCAAAATTTAAATAAACAAATACTATGCATTCTCAAATTTCACTCCAAAAATACAAAATTTATTCCCTAAAATAGACCAATTAAATACATAGATTGCATCGATCAGTTGCCAATAAAAGACTTAGAACATACATACTCTAACGTTATTGAAGTTGGTGAGCAAAAGACTTCATTACATTCTTGGAAGGCAAAACCAAAAATTATTATTATTATTATTTTTTATTATAACCTATCTCTTAGAATTCATCCAGCTGTATTCATTTGCTTGTGGATTGACTTGTCAATACTTTTTTTCTTTTTGAATAGTCATACAAGTAGCATTAAGTAGCCCAAACTTTTGATTGGTTGGTCTATGTACATTGTGAAATTCAATATTTCAATGCATAATTATCTATAACTTCATTTATTTAGTTGATTATTGAAATATTCTAAAACAGGTGAGGAAAGCCAATGTAAAAACACAAGGGGACCTACTTTAATGACTAAAATTTGGGGTTTACCACCAAGGAAAAAGCTTCCAATTGAATGCAATGAATTTGGTCAGATAATTCATGATAATTGTTCAAAGTACTCTAACGTTTTAGGTGTGTTGGCCACGATGGGTACATATTGCCCTCTCGATGTTTGACTAGCAAAAAGTGCCACAATATAACAAAAATGAGCTTCTAAGCATAGTTTAGGTAATTTATTGCATAATTTCTATTAGTCATTTTTAAAATTTAATCATTAATATTCGAAAAACACATGTAAATGCCTAAATTTTCAATGCAGTCAAAGTTTATTTGTCCTCTCGGAATTGATGCAGATATTCTAGAAATAATTGGGACCAATTGGAGGATTTGGAAGAAAGACTTGAAAAAAAAGTACTTTGACCCTAACTTACCATTGGATGAATTAATAAACATACCAAAAGATAGGGTCATACCAAAGCAGTATAAAGGACTTGTCATATTCTGGTTATTGAGCAGAAGCGATTTGTTTAGCTTTACATCCGTCCCAGGGTATCATTTCTAATACATCGGTGGGGCACGCTCGGACACATTGAGTACATCCTATACATGTATCATAAATCTTTACTGAATGTGACATTGGATCTATACATTTTTTAACGTCATAAATTTTTGATCTAGTAAACTAACTTATAAATGAATCCTATATTTAGATACCAAACGAATCAATGAGTGATGTTATCAGAATCAATCTACTTCTGAATTGGTTTAGGAGCGAGGGCCAAAATACTTTGATTTCTTATGTTTTTGCAACCACGATCATACCTTATCCGTATCAAACCTGCTAATTGGAATTAATTTATGAATATTCCAATTTTCATTTCTATGATAAATACTATTTATTTAACAAATTGGATTGGTTAATACGAGTGGATTTTTTGTTACGATAAATTGATGAAACAATAGCCGGTCTAATAGCTGCTTCAGCGGCTGCAATAGCTATAACAAAAATTGAGAAAATGTCTCCTCTTAATTGACGATTATCAAAAATATCAGAAAATGTTACAAAATTGATATTAACTAAATTTAATATAAGTTCAAGACACATAAGGGCTCTAACCATATTTCGACTTGTGATCAATCCATAGATTCCAATAGAAAATAAAAAGGCACTCAAAACAAGTATATGTTCGAGCATCATTAACCAACTCCTTATCAATCTTGATTCATTTCAATCTGAACAAAAAATAAAGGTAAAGTAAAGCATAATAATTTTTTCATGTATTAATAGTGATGTTTTGTCCAAATTTAATATGATTTTATATTTTTAGAACGCAAGCATGTAGGGAAAGGAAAGTAGGAAGAAAAAGACACTAAATCATAATACAGGAAGAAAATCTTTTGCACAAGTCTAGGCAGATAAGGTAAAAGGAAATTAAGTTTGAATTGAAGAATTAAATTTCAGTTTTAAAGAGCATGATAGATTTTATTTTTCATCTTATTTAGTTTTCCTAGCTATGTTGTATTCTAACTTTTGAGATACACTATGCATTTCTCTTTTAAAAAAAATAGCATTATGGCATATAGTGTTCTCAATAATATCAAATTTAAATTGTTGTTGGAATTTAGAATTTAAGTTTTACAATTTGATTATAATTTTTGTTTTAGTCTAATCTAATAAGAAATTTGGAATTTGAAAGATGCTAGTTAACTCATAAATTGTGTACAAAATTAATATATTGTGAAATAGGAAAGAAAAGGACGACATCGAATTTCTCGGGTGGATACATTTAGCTTATGTTGTCTAGTAGAAAAAGGCGGAGGTGCTAGGTAATTGAGGGTAAGAATCATGAACTAAAAACTTGATCTTTTATATTAAAGTTGGGTTGAACATAAAATCTATTTGCTTTTGAGTTTACACAATCAATTGCAAGAACTCACCAATGAACTTGAAGGATTAGAAGACTTTGTTTCCCAGAGTGATGTTTATGGTAAAGTTAATGGCCTAGAGAAGCTCCGATGAGTATGTATTCTTGGTCAAGGAGTGACACAACAAGATGTATTTGAGGAGATACCTTCTATTAAATCTTGTTTCCAGTTAATTAAAACACTTCAAGAAAGGTTGGAAAAACTTGAGCAAAACAAAAATAAAGTTGCCACACCCAGTGGTCCATGATCTTCTTCTTATGAAGATGGGTCCCAACTCCAATCTCAACTAATAATCTTCTGCCTCTTTGGGTAAGTAATATATTTAAAGTTGGAGTATTTTCAAATATACATTTTACAGTAACTACTAAAAATATAATTGGTTCTAATACCTCATGCAATTCTTTTTATGTTTATTTGCATAAGTTTTGACAAATTAAGTGTAAATTTTATTTTTAGGTTCATTGTTTGGTTTCTCTATTGAGTATTATGGACCAAAATGAAATTGTGGCCAAGGGATTTTTAAAAAGCAGGGACCCTAGCACAAATGTTGGTGGACAAGTGTTGGGAAAAAACTATTATGAAGTTCATATAAATGTGGCAGTGAAGGGAGATTGTACATGAACTTTAACACTACTTTTGATGCTCAAGGGTTATCCATTACTTGGAAAATACCTTTGGCAAGTCTTTCGAAATTTGAAACTTGAATATATGTGATTTTTATTTTAAAGTCGATGAGAATTTTCTCTATTTTACTTTTGGCTCTACCTAGAATAATTTGCAAGATATATTTGTTTTTCATGGAATACTTAAGATTGTTGGAAACTTAAGAATAACGACTTGAAATTTTTTAATTGTTACATGTAGTATCATTAGCCTATTCCATTGTACAATTATAATGTTGATCTTCTATCATATTCTTAGGCTAATATTAATGTGATAGCTTGACAAATATTATTTATTGAATTTTGTTATGATTGATAAAGTTGGGGTGGATTTAAATGGTTTGAAATTTTATTTTATTTTATTTTATTTTTTTGTTTATATAGTTGTTTTAAGGTGTTTTTGCAACATGTTTAACTGTTAGTCTTTTTTTTCTTTGCACTAAGGTGGTTCAAGATGACAAAAATTAATATGATGGATAGATACAAGTGTACTTGAGGCTTTATTTCACTTGTCCATCTTCATCTATGATGTTATTTTGTCTAGCATGTAGGATTATTATGCCAAGTGTTGAATCAAGTACTTTTGGTGATATTTTAGACATAAGAGTTTTTTGATTAGAATTCCTTTTTTTGGATGAATTTGATATTTCAATATTGACTGGATGCTTTAGACTGTGTTTTGAATTGAAGATGCAAAGAATATAGTTTTGATGTTCAAAATGAATTATATTTTATGGTTGGGAATTTGGTTTTGTATATATAGAATTGTAATGAATTGAAGTAGTTCATTTAACGATTTTGTTGTAGTCAAAAGTGCATACAGGTAAGAACTGTAACAAGATATTTCTATTGTTACACTTTGTTATCTGGTAGAATTTTTGTGTAAGAACAAATACCCGCTATTACACTTAAATATATGTTAAACCTTTGTATTTCAAGGAAGTGTAGGTATATATACTTTGTATTGCAATTCTACCTATGGTAAAAGGTTTTACATTATAAAAATGCATGCCTAGCATTACACATTAAATTGTAACTAATTATACTTCTATTAACAATAAAAATGTGATTATTTCCATTTTATATTATAGTTTGGAAGTGTAATATTATATGCCTAGTGTCACACTTTGAAATACAAGTAATTCTAGTTCTTTTTACAAATTAAAATGTGAAGAATTTTCTTTTACGTTGCAGTTGGTAAATGTAATACTATATGCTTAGCACGGCAATTTGATTCCGCAGTATTAAGTTTTCAACTAACTTCTCAAAATATTAGATCACATAAAGAAGTATGTATTAGATTCATATCCTTACATTTGTATGTGAAACCATGGATTTTACAAAGACCACATTTGTAAGTGTGGTATTAAGCATAGACCATAACAAATAGTACCATGCTAATGAGAACCGTGGTATATGATTAAGTGTGGCAATATTTATTTGTTGCCACACATTGAAATGTGGTTATATCCCTTTCTTCTTTTAGTGGCACGTTTGGCACCCAAATGATCGAGATTAACACTTATAAGACAAAAATTCTATTTTTTTTAGCACATTTGAAATACTAACCTAATGTCCTTTTGTTTCTTTGAGAAAAATATTTAAATAAAAAACACTAATTATCCACAACCCTAGAAGTTTGATTATTTAAAAAAATCCCACAAAATGTGAGATGTCCAATTAACTCTCACTAGAAAATTTTTAAAAAAATACAAAGAAAATCTAAAAACAAATGCCACAAAAACATCTATAAAAATATTTAAAATATTATATATTGGCATATAAATATATGTATATGTATAAATAAAATAAATACTATATAGATATGAATACATAGGGATACAATTTCAAGGGAAGATGTGAAGGCCTTATTGAATTCCAATGAGTTGAGAAAATATGTCTTGGGCAGTAATGATGGTGAAAGTGGGGAAGAAATGATGGTGATGGGAGACCAAGAGAAAGAGAAAAGAGTAGAGGTCGATTGAAGTCTCAAACCAAGCTTAAAAATGTGAAAAGTATTTTAGGTGGGTTGAAAGAGGTACTGGAAATGGAATTGTTTAGATCAAGGAAAGGTGAAGGATACATTTGAAACTTTTGATCAATTATAGGATGATGTCGCAGAAATTGTTAAGGATAAGCTTGATGGTGGGCTTGTTCTCAATGTTACTAAGAGTTTATTGAGTGGATTTTGGATAGTGGTTTTTCCTATCATATGTGTCCATGTGAAGATTAATTTACTATTTACCAAAAATATGATGGTAGTAAAGTACTTATAGGAAATGATACTTCATGTAGAGTCATAGGAATTAGCTCAGTTAGTATCATAATGTATGATAGCACAGTAAGGACTTTAAGAGATGTGCATTATATTTTAGATCTGAAGAAAAATCAGATTTAGCTAGGTACTTTGGACAAAATGGTTGTAAGTATAGAGCTCGAGATGAAGTTTTGCAAGTTTTCAAAGGTGTATTGCTTATCATGAAGGGAGATAAGAGGAATAGCCTTTATATATTGCAGGGCAACATAGTATTAGGCACTGCAATTGTTTCTTCATCAGTTAATGATACTATGAGATTGTGACATATACGACTTGGGCATATAAGTGGGAAGGGGATGTTAGAAATGAGCAAATGGTGTTTGCTTTGTGGAGAGAAAACTAGAGAGCTGGGTTTTTGCGAGTAGCAAATGCTTGGTAAGCAACAGAGGGTGAAATTTAGCATTGCAATTCATAGGACTAAGGGCGCTTTGGATTACATTCACTTAGATCTTTAGGGGTTTTCTCAGGTTCATTCAAATAGAGGAGCTAGGTACATGCTGACATTTATTGATAACTTCTCACGGAGAGTATGGGTGGTGTACGTATTAAAGCATAAGGATGAGATGTTTGTCAAATTTGAGCAATCAAGAAGTAGATATAAAAGAAAATCAAGCACTTGAGGATGGATAATGGATTGGAGTTCTACAATAAGAAATTTCAAAAATTCTGTGATAGAGAAGGAATTATGAGGCATCACACAATTGTACACACAACACAACAGAATGGAGTTGCATAATAGATGAATAGGGTTATCTTGGAAAGAGGCAGATAAATGCTTATTAATGCTGGATTGTCCAACGATTTTTGCGTAGAACTGATCAACACTGCTTGTTACTTGGTGAACAGGTCACCATTGACTGCTTTGTACCATAAGATACCAATGGAAGTTTGGTATGGGTCTTCAGCTGATTACTCAAATTTGAGAGTATTTGGGTGCCTAGTCTATGCTCATGTTTGTGATGGGAAGCTTGATCCAAGGGCTAAGAAGTGCATATTTCTAGGCTATGTAGATAGAGTCAATAGTTATTATTTGTGGTGTAATGATGACAAGGGCTTTAGGGTGATTATTAGCATAGATGTGACATTTGATGATTCAGTGATGATGATGAAGGTAGAGCAACCTGAAAGTAATCAACACGGTGTTAAGGAGAAGGTAGAGTTTTAAAGGGAAAATAGAAGGTGATAGATAAAGCTGGTGAGAGTGCATTATTACTTAATCAGCAATAGAAAAACAATTTGCTACCAAAATATCATTTGGCTTGTGATAGAGAGAGGAGATAGATCAAACAACCACTGTAGTTTGCATTTTCAGATTTGGTTGCTTATGCATTAAGTTTGATTGAAGGTTTTGTAGGTGATGATCAGTTATATACAAGGAGGCCATTTCTAGACCAGATTCTAATAATTAGGTAGCAGCTATGAGTGAAGAGATGGATTCTCCACACAAGAATAACACATGTAAGCTGGTTGATGTACCTAAAGGACAGAAGATTGTAGGTTGCAAATGGATCTATAGGAAGAAAGAAGGGATTCCTAGGGTTGAGGATACTAGATACAAGGCACTATTGCTTGCTAAGAGTTTTACTTAGAGAGAGGGAGTTAGCTTTCATGAAGTGTTCTCCCTAGTCGTAAAACATACTTCCATTCGTGTTGTACTTGCCATGGTTGCTCTATTTGATATGGAGGTTGAGAAAATGGATGTGAAAATAACATTTCTACATGGTGAGTTAGAAGAACAAATCTACATGAGCCAACTAGAAGGATTTATTAATCAAGCATATCTTTTGAAGAGGTCTTTATATGGCTTGAAGTAGTCTCTCAAGCAGTCGTATAAAAGATTTGATGTTTTTATTACCAAGAAAGGCTATACTAGAAGCAATTTTGATTATTCTGTATATCATAAAAAATATAGTGATAACTTTCTCTTGTATTTGCTGTTGTACATTGATGATATGTTGATTGCCTCTAGAAACATATATGAGATCAATGTGTTAAAAGCTCTGTTAAGTGAAGAATTTGAAATGAAGGATTTGGGTAGTATGTTTGAACCACATTAAATTGTTGTCTAATTTTATTGGATTACTTTACTATTACATTCATAGTTTAGATTTGTTCGTTCCAAATTACTGCAAGATTGATCTTATTATTGACATTAGGTATGGAAATAGGCTAGGTTGGGTTAGGCTTTGGCTTAAATAGGCAAGACTTGTTATATAAATGACAAGTACATGCCTAGACTATTATCTAAGATAGGCTTTTTTGTAAGGTTAGGTCTAATCTTTTTTTATAAATTCTAAAACCTTAATTTGGTCTAAAAGTCTATTTAAAAGCCTATTTTCTACTAATATTTCAATTAAGTTTAAACATCACATAAATCTAAATTTTTAACAAAATCATACTTATAATAGATTTTGACAGACAATAATCGAAATGATAAATAACAAATGCAAAATTAAGAAAGTTCAAATCTAAATATAAAATAGTATCATTTCAACAAAAAGTAATACTGAACAATGCAAAAGATTCCATAAAGGACAAAATAAAGAAATCAAATACAATTACCTATTTAATATTGTATCATTATTATCATATTTCTTTTTTATGTGAAGAAGGATAAATGGGCTTGCCTGTTAGGCTTTGCAAGTTTTTATAAAATCCTAAGTTTAGCCTGTTTGGCTAAAAATACTACTTTTTAAGCCTTGATTTGGCCTTCTTATTAAATTAGAAAGGTGCCTGTTCGTTGCATGTGACTTAATAATTTTCATGATTTTTTATTCTATGAAGTATTTTAGATTTATATCTAATTTAAAGGCTTATCAAAAGGATGAATGAAAAATAAAAAATAAAATGTCATTTTAAGTTATAATAATAGCCATGAATAATATGAATTTCATTCAAATAGAATCAAATAATTCATTTCTAATTTCATTCCTAGTGGGTGTCAGTTGCTAATAGTTAACGGAATATGATGCTCAAATTTCAATGAAGCAACATAAAAACGAGATCACTAAAATCTTATTAGAGTATTCTTTAATGTTTAGATGAATTCCCTACTATTTATACTTCAACATTTGTATATAGTTGTTACATATTAATTATTTAGTTCAGTGAATGGTAGTCAAGATATCAATTTTATTGGATACACGTTTTGATTTTTATCCAACCATTAATTCAATAGCCTATAATCTACTCACCTTATTAATTTTGTTTAGATTGTCAATTCAAGTTGGTGACTATAAAATATTGCAATCTACAAAGTAGACTTATATACTTTCATTGGACAATTCTTTTGTTTAATATTTTCTCCCGCCACCTATTCAAACTTAATGCATAATTTAAAAGACAACCAAAGATGCCAAATCCACCAAATAACTCCAAAAGATAGTAGCTCGATAGTAAGCCCAAAAGATCAACCCAAGTACAAATATGTACACGTCAAAATAGTAAGTCAACTATTTACAAATCATCCAAAAGTCTAAGTATCACAATTAGAGATAGTCTAGTCAACTTTGTAGATTTATATATTTATATATACATACGTAGCATCTAATCTGTTACAAAATACTTCCACAACTCAGGTAAGCCTCGAGCACTCAACCTTCATCAAGTCCTGTTTGGGAAAAGAATAACGAACAACAGAAAGGGGTCAGTCTTAAGGAATTAGTGAGGGAGTGTGGAACAAATAGTCAAGGGAAAAACTATTGAAAGTAAACCTATCAATAGGTAATTATTCAATAACAAATATGTCATACTTTACAACATGAAGCAATGATATAACATAACACATGTGACACAAATTTTCCTTATTACTGTGTTACCTAAGCACTCGGCTAGGTAGACATGTGGTGTGGTCGGCCGTATGCTAGATCTCGCCACTCATAGATAACTATCTCTAATTATCTACAAGTTATGATCTTAAGTGGGTACGAGTTGGGAGACTAGCCACCATTGGTCCATATCACCTGGTTGTCTTTCCAGACCTAGTCCCAGGCATAACATACCTCGTGGCATCATTATGGGCAGTAATGTCCCAAAAGCATCCTCAAGGTGACTCAAACATAATGCCAATAAGTAAAACGTATTTCAAATGCTGATTAAAAGCATGTATCTCATACTAAACATAACAGTATAATCTACAAAACATTGGATGGCAAGGCCATATAAACATCATGCAAACAATTTAATTAGGAGTACGAAACAAAATTGGTTAGCAAGTTCCACAATATCAACATATATAAGGAAAGTTGGCAAAGGCTATAAGATGTATAGGATAGAGAAACGGATGACACAATTGGAGTTTTGGGCACTAGAATGAGTACAATCAAATTCAACAAATAAACCTAGGGAATTCAAACATCGAACATTATTCACTTACTAGAGAAAAGATAGGCTTTACCCTTACCTCAATTCTTATAGAAAATGTTATCATTATCCTACTGCCCTACAAATCCCGGACCTATTTCAAAAGAACGTACTTAATGTCAAAATGCTTGGATCGTTCTTCAAACACTAATTAAACCATTTGTATCATAATATCAGTTGTTTTCTAATTAATACAATATTTTATGGGCTCGATTCTAAAAATACCATAAGGGCAACATGCTAGTGATGCTTTTAACACCATAATATTTACGAGGGACTTATTTGTTCTAGTTGATAATTATTTCCTATGTCAATATTTCCTGAATTAACAATTTAAGTCCTATATCAACATTTTAGTCAAAATGTAAGAATCAACTTAGATTCCTATTAATATTTGGTCTTTGCAACATTACACAAAAGTTGGGTATAAAATTACAATGATAAAATCTAGCTGATGATAATCCAATCTTTAATAACTTGACTCTATACATCATTATACTCAAGATTAGGATTTTTGTTACATAATTAATTTAATTAATTAAGGATTATATATTATTTTACAAATTTGGGTCTACCTAATATTATATATTTAACCGTGCATCCTTTGTCTCAATCCCTATTTAATTGAAATTCAAAATTTTCACCCAAACATATGAAATTATATAGCAAAAAGAATAATCAAAAGGTTAAAGGTTACAAATTCCATTTCCTACTGAATTTACCAGTTCGCTCAATTTTCATAACCAAACCACCTTAAAACAATGCTGTGCATGCGATCACCATGATAAGCTAATAACTCTACCACGTCTACCACCTATCGATGTTGCCAGCTACCACCACCAATCAACGCATACCGTAAAATGTCTAAACTAATTTCTAGTTTTGCCATTGAATTAGCCATTAATTGGAGCCCAAATCTTACTGCTCTACCACTACTGCAACTACTTATTTTGCTAAATTCTACCTCCATTGGTGGTCAATTCTAGAGATTGAGGATGCCAGGTTGTTCTCTAAGCTGAGCCCTAAAAAACCCACATTCCAAACACAAGTTTTTATCGTCGAGTTGCCATGTCCACTACCAGTTGTTGTTGCCCAGTTTCTAGCTTCAATTTTTTGGTGGTCTGCTGGCCAAATTGAGGTGCATATGGTGTGGTTGTTTCATGACAATGAGAGACAGCTAGTGGTAGGTTTAGTTTTGAGGTTTTGCCATTACCAGAGGGAATTTTGCCAGAGAAGAAGATAGGGGTTGCGTATAGGAAATTTGAAAAAATTTTGGAGGTTAGGGTGGGGTGTTTGCTATAGTTTTTTTGGAATTAAAGATTAGCCCCAAGATATTTTCTCAATTTTTAGATTGAATCCCTTAACTAATTAGTGCCCTACATAGACACGGTTGACCCAAATTATTTATAAATTGACCCCCCAAAACTTTCAAATTTCTTATAATTAAATCTTTTCCAATTACGTTTTCACCCTCAATTTTTTTATCAAATTAAAATTATAATTTTTATATTTTTACCAATTAAAATTTAGGGATGTTACAATCCTTCCCCTCTTAAAAGAATCTGGTCCCTAGATTCTCAGCTGACCACTAGAATAGTTTAAGATACTGTTAGCGTATGTAATCTTCTCACTCCTAGGTTGCCTCTTCTATGTTTTGATTGTGCCATAGTACTTTCACTTAAGGAATCATTCGATTCCTAAGCTATCTAATTTTTTGATCTAAGATGCGAATCAGTTGTTGTTCAAAGGTTAGGTCACTTTCTAGTGGTATGTCTTCATGTAAAATAATGTGGGAAGTGTCAGGATGATACTTATGATGTTGTGATACATGAAAGACATCATGTATTTTTGTCAAGCTTTAAGGTAGTGCCAACTAGTAGGCTACCAGTCCAATTCTTTTACAAATCTCATAAGGGCAAACATATCTCGGGCTTAGCTTTTAGCTTTTTCCACTCCTTTGAATGCCCTTTCTTAGAGATGCTTTGAGGAAAGTTTGGTCACCAACTTCAAATTCCAAGTCTTTCTCTACTTGTTTGCCTAGCGTTTCTGTTGATCCTAGGCTGCTTTCATTTTTTGTTTAATCATTTGTATCTTCTCAATAGTTTCTTAAATCAGTTTTGGCCTTTAGGTTCCCAAGGATTTATCAGTGTTGATCCTGTACTCTTCAAGGTCTCAATGTAATGGAGATCAATATTTTTTGCCATACAATGCTTTGTATGGGGCCATCTTAATGGTAGATAGGTAGTTGTTATTGTAAGCAACTTCTATAAGAGAAAGGTGTCTATTCTAGCTCTCATTGAAACCTAAAACACAAGCTTGTAGCATATCTTGTAATATCTGGATAACTCTTTCTGACTGACCATCTGTTTGAGGATGAGCATCATAGTTGAATTGTAATCTTATTCCAAGATGTTCTTGCTAATGCTTCCAAAGCCTCGAGTTGAACTTTGGATCTCAATCTAACATAATACTGGTTAGGATTCTATGTAATCTAACTATTCCCTTATGTATAACTCTGCTAGTTTTTCAACCATGTAGTGTGTTCCAGCTAATAAAAAATATGTATAGTTTGTTAACTAGTCTAATATTACCCATATGTTATATCTTCCTCGAGCCATCAATAGACCTATTACAAAGTCTATAGTTATCTACTTCCATTTCCAAATCAGGGATCAGAAGTAATTGTAACAACCTTGATGGTCGTTGATGTTCTGTTTTTACAAATTGGCAAGTTAGGCACTTTCGCATAAAGTTTGCAACATCTTTCTTCATCCCATTCCACCAAAATTACTTTTTGAAATTCTGATACATCTTTGTGCCTCTTGGGCATACCACATATCTTGCCTTATGTGCCTCTTCTAATAGTTTTCCTTTAATCTCTTTAGGCACACATATTCTTCGATGGAATAAAAGAGTGGCTTGACTATCTGTACTAAATTCTAGAACTCCCGATAGCCTTTTTCTATTTTAATATCCAGCTATCATTAGCCTGTGCTCATCGTATTTCATCGTATAGCGTTGGTTGTGCATTTACTTCTGCGATTTAGGTTCATTATTTCGTTCTTATCATTATATTTGCCTTTAGACTTACTGATGCTCTTATTCCTAGCATATGGGCTATCCCAGCTTTTCAACTCAAAGCATTTTCCACTACATTCATTTTTCTTGGGTGGTAGATGATAGAGAAGTCATAATTATCCAGAAATTCTATCCACCTTTGCTGTTGTATGTTCATGTTCTTTTGGGAATCAAATACTTGAACTCTTTTAATCAATGTATACTTCGAAAGTGGCCCCATAGAAATAGTCTCTACATATTACCAACACAAAAATCATTGCAGCTAGCTCCAAGCCATGAGTTTGGTAATTCTTCTCATGTGGTTTTAGTTTTCTAGATACATATACGATAGCTTGCCCATTATGCATTAGCACACAACCAAGCCTTTTCTTAGAGACATTCGTATAAACAAAAAAATATTTTAATCTATCAAGAAAGGCTAAAACTGGAGTTGAGGTTAATTTATTTTTCAATTCTTGGAAACTCTTCTCACTATCCATGTTCCAATCAAACAACTGATCTTTCTGAGTCAATTTAATCAATAGGCCTGCTTCTTAGAAAAATCTTGTACAAACCTCTAATAATAAACGGCAAGTCCTAAAAAACTATGAACTTTTGTTACATTCTCAAGCATTTTCTAGCTAACTATTACCTTTATCTTAGAGGGTCTGACCTCTACCCCTTCTTGGGATATGATGTGTCCCAGGAAAGCTACTTTTTCTAACCAAAATTCACATATGCTAAACTTTGCATACATCTTTTGCTCCTTTTAAGTTCTTAACACCATGTGTAAGTGCTTTGCATTCTTCTCTCTAGTTCCTGGATACATCAAAATATCATCAATGAATATCACCATAAATTGGTCTAGATATAGTCAAAAAATCTAGAGCATCAAATCTATGGAAACTGCTGGGGCATTGGTTAAATCGAATGGCATTTTTACAAACTCAAAATGACCGTACTAGGAATTGAATGTAGTCTTCAAGATATCTTCTTTCTTTATTCTCAATTGGTAGTACCCCTGTCTTAAATCTAACTTTGGAAAGGTTATAGACCTTTGTAAAAGGTTAAACAACTTCTCCACATGCAACAGGGGGTAATTGTTCTTGATAGTAACTTGATTCACTCCAAATAATCTGTGCACATCCTCAAGGACTTATATTTCTTTTTAACAAACAACATCAGAGCTCTCCACAGAGAAGTGCTAGGCCTTATGAATCTCTTTTTTAATAGTTCCTAGAGTTGATTCTTCAGCTATTTTAATTATGTAGGCACCATTCAGCAGGGGGTTTTAGAAAAAGGCATAGCATCTAGAAGAGTGTGAATAAAGAACTCTATCTCTTGGTCATGTGGCAATGAGTTTAGCTCATCTAGAAACACATCTAGGTAATCAATAAATATTTGCATTTCTTCTACTCTAGCCATGTGCCATGGCTTATTGATAAGGTAAGCTAAAAATCCCTATCCTCTTTACCTTAGAATTTTCTTGGCCTCTACTACAGATATAATAGGTATTGGGAAAGTTGTATTTGTGGAACAGCATGTTGGTATTGGTACCTTGTCTCCAAAAGTGATATACTTGGTTTGACAATTCACTTGTCCTTGATGCCAGTATAGCCAATCCATTCCAAGTATTAATCATATTCTTGAATAGGCATTTCTATAAGATCGGCTAGATATTCCCTATCCTTAATCCTAAATGGGCATGCCTAATACATAGAATCGGATAACTATTATACTCCTAAGGGTTTTTGTACTTCTATTTGATAAGCTATAATTTTAGATTGTATATTCAATTGACGAGAGAAAGATATAGATATAAAAGAATGAGAAGCTCTTAGATCATATAAAGCGTTACCATTAATTCCATAAATAGAAACTATACCTTCAACCACTTCATTAGGGTCTAGTATCTTTCATCCTATCAAGGCAATACACGTGCTTAGACCTTTGGTTTCTCACTGGTCTTTACCATAAATTTTCCTTTCTCTATAGGTGTTAGCATTTTTTTGTTAGGGCAATCTCTAACAAAGTGCTAATCACTACCTCAACCCACACATTTTCCTTGCTTTTTCCAACATTTAGATTCTTCACAACCTATTCCTCCATAAAATCCACATTTCTCTGGGGTTACCCCTTTAGCTGAATCTGCAACCCACTGCTATGGTGAGCTTGTTGACTAGCACCCCCAACCTAAAATTTTGGTTGTTTTTTGCAGGGTTATTCTGTCCACCACGGGGCATTCTTCATTTTTTCCCTTTATCTTTAATTTTTCAAACTTCCCACAGTTTTGATTCTACCTATAGCACTTTACTCATAGCATAGTTAAAGATCAATAGGTCATATGTGCTTAAGTTTTGACCATAATCCTTCCACAAATTTGCAGATCTATCACTCTTCATTTGCAAGTATATAGGGCGTATATAGAATCAATTGGTTGAATATGACCTCGTACTGACTGACAAATAAAATTCCTTATATCAAATCCATAAAGTCTGTCTCTTTTGCATGCTTGGCCACTAGTGATACATATTTTTCTATGAACAACCAGGCAAAGTTTTTCCAAGTTTATTGAATCCCTTCCATGGTCCACCTACAATCTATCATTTTTTGCCAATTATGTGCAAGACCTTCCAGTAGAAATATAGCATATAGGACTTTTTGGTCGTTTGAGTAATGCAAGGTTCCAAATATTTTCTCTAAGTTCTCAATCCATACTTAAGCTATTTTGTCATTTGGTTCCCCTAGCAATTTCAGAGGCTAAAGGCATAGAAATTGCTTTAATGCTTGGTCTTTAGTGAGCTTTTCGATGTTTGCTACACTATTACCGTGTTCATATTGCTAGCAGAATTGTATAAATCATTACCACATTTGGAATATAGGGTCTGTTACTTGATCAACTTGAGAGTCACGTGAAACTTTTTCTTTCGGCAGTAGTTGTTGTAAAGCGAGTGCTCCCTATCTGGGACATTTTGTACATTAGCTTTTCTATCGAATAGCCTCCTTCGTCATCTTGCTTGAGCTAGATTAGGTATTTGAGATCCCTCATGTGATGCCATTCTTTACTCAAAATTAATTTAGATCTAGGATGCTTTTAACCTACAAATTATCAAGATTGTGCAATGATATCTACATTTATCATAAATTTGTTCTAATCTCTTAAATTTATATATAAAGTGTTTAATAGATTTAAGTAAAATTCATTATAATAAAAGTTTAATCATTCAAAAATCAACATAAAAACTTTTATTATCATTTCGAGTTAGCATTAGTGATTGTTTACACTGGTATATACAAAGTCAAAATTCTAAAATTAGTTAAGCTAATTATTCACTTGATCATGGAACAAAAATGACAAGGCTTGGGTTAGGGCTTACCCTATTAGTTTAGCTAACCTTAGTTTATTACATTCTAATTTAGTGGCTAAAAGCTATCACTAAAACACACATATATATGCAGGTATATTTACATGCACAAAAGCCTCTAACTTTATTCTTTTATATCTATAATATTAGACTATATATTATCATCCTCATCCTCATCCTCTTCCATTTGCTCATTCCCATTCAACTTTATATCTATATCATCATCGTCATCTTCAAATTCCAAAAACTTATTTTCTATGTTAGTTCCCTATGATGCCTCAACCAGTGGTTCCTATGCAGGGTCCTTCTCAAGATCCTCCACTGACGACTTCTCAGGGTTCTCTTTGGGGCCTCCATTAGGGTTTCTTTTGGGTACCTCCTTAATATGAATATCCTTTCTTTGCCTTAGCTTCGAGGTGTGATGAATTTTGAAGGGTCTGGCCTCATATGCTATCCCAACACCAATAATATGGTCTATGGAACTCCCGAAGCATGCCAAAATCTTTCTAACTTCATCCATGGTCATTTGGGTTGTAGCAACAATCTGATGGTGATCTGTCTCTGATGTCCCAAAAGTCTCCTCTATCTGGCCTCGTACCATGCAGAGTCTTGTAATCTATCCCTCAACTATTCTTATTTTTTTTACTTTTCTGATCCACTTCATCTTTAAGCCTCTGTATAGTGTTGTTTCTCATTTGAACTATTATTTCTAAATGGTACATCTCTGCTCGTCTTTCCCTCAATGCCTCAATCACGTAAAAAAATTGATTGTTATAACTTTGGCATTGCTCCAATAATCTTGCTCTTTCCTACTCTAAGACTCTAATTCTTTCCTCTAGGGATTCTTTGCCTTCATCTTTCATATGTTTTTTTTCCTTATCTATGTTTTCTTATCATCTTACAATATATAAGTTTATTTCATTAAATCCATACTAGTCAAGTTCATTTCCAATTTTCTTAATCACATAAAAGTTTTTCAATGACACACAAGATACCCAAGGTTCAATTCTCAACCTAAAGTCCAATGCTTATTTTTTAGAAGTGAATATTATAGACTGGTCAGCCGTCCTAGGTATAATCTCCTACTTCCAAGTATTGAACACTATACCCAAGAATTTATACCTTAGCTAAACTTCAATGCTGCAGACTCGACACAAGTCTTACTAATACTCATTTACCTAGGTTATCATCAAACTTAGGCTCTAATACCACCTCTCTGACACCCCATCTAGGAATGAATCCTAACCTATGGTACTACTTGTTCAAACTTAAATTTTAATTCAAAAGATAACCAAAGATGCAAAATCTACCAAATAACCCCAAAAGATAGTAGCTTGATGGTAAGCCCAAAAGATGGACCCAAAGTGCAAATATGTACATATCAAAAGACTAAGTCAAACTTAACTATTTACAAGACATCCAAAAGTTTAAGTATCACAATTAGGCATAATCTATTCAAGTTTGTAGATATATACATGCATACATAGCACTTAATTTGTTACAAAATATGTCTACAACTTGGGCAAGCCTCAAGCCCTAAACCTTTATCAATTCCTTTCTGAGAAGAGAATAAGGAACAGTAGAAGAGGGTAAGTCCTTAGCACTTAGTGACAGGATTATGTGATAAATAGTCAAGGGGGAAACTATTGAAAGTAAAACTATTAATTGGTAAGGATTCAATAATGAATATGTCATAATTTACAATATGAAGTAGTGATATAACATAGCACATGTGATACAAAATTCAACAAACTATTGGCAACTCCGATCTCATTGCTCCCAGAATAGAATATAATAAGTAACATTGAGTACAAATATAACATAACAAATTTTCCTTATTCCTCTATTACCTAAGCACTCAGCTCAGTAGACATGTAGCATGGTCGGTCGTATGCTAAATCCCACAACCCGTAAACAATTGCTTCTGACTATCTACAAGTTAGGATCTTAAGTGGGTATTGGCTGGGAGACCAACCATCATCAGTCTATACCGCCTGATTGTCTTTTTTGATCTAATCTCCGGCTCAACCTACTCTATGGCTTCCCTATGGGCAGTACTATCCTAGGAGCATCCTCAAGGTAACTCAAACATAATGCCAATAGGTAAAAAAAATTTCAAAATGCTAATTAGAAATATGTATTTCATACTGAATAGAATGGTGTAATTTACAAAACATTGGCTAGCATGGCCATATAGACATCATGCATAGCGATTTAACTAGGAGTATGAAATAAAATTAGTCAGCAAGTTCCACAATGTCAACACATATAGGGAAAGTTGGCAACCGAAAAATGAATAATATAATAAGAGTTTTGGGCACCAAAATGAGTACAATCAAATTCAATAAATAGACACATGGAATTCAAACATCAAAGATCATTCATTTTCCAAAGGAAAGATAGGCTTTACCCTCACTTGAATTCCCACAAAAAATGCTATCCTCGTCCTACTGCCCTGCAAATCTTGGCTCCTCATTGCCTATTTCAAAAGAAAATACTTAGTGTCAAAATGCTTGTATTGTTCTTTAAACAATAATTAGACTATTTCTATCTTAATATTAGTTGTTTTCCAATTAATACAATATTTTAGGGGCTCAGTTCCAAAAATATTGTAAGGTTAGCATGCTAATTATGCTATTAACGCTATAATATTTATGTGGGACTTATTTGTTCTAGTCAATAATTGTTTCCTATGTCAATATTTTGTAAGTTAACAATTTAAGTCCTATATCAACATTTAGTCGAAACGCAAGAATCAACTCTAATTCTTGTTAATATTTGGTCTTTGTAATGTTACATAAAAGTTGGATATATAATTACAATGAGAAAATCCAGCTAATGATAATCCAATCTTTAATGACTTAGCTCCATATGTCATTATACACAAGACAAGGGTTTTGGTTACCTAATAAACTTAATTAATCAAGTATTATATATTATTTACAAATTTTGATCCACCTAATATTATATATATAATTGCACATCCATTGTCTTGGTCCTAATTCATTAGAAATTCCAATTTTTCACCAAGATACATGAAATTATATAGTAATAAGAATAATTAAAAGGTTAAAGGTTACAAATCCCATTTCTAACAAAATTTACCAATTCACTCAATTTTTGAAACCAAATCACCTTAGAACAACACCGTGCATGCTATCATCGCAACAAGTTGAGGATTTGCCCTTAGGTCTGCCATATGCCGCTCTACCATGTGCTATTCGCCATTGCTAGGGTTGCTAGGTACCACTACCAATCGACATGTTTCAATGCGTATAGTAAAATGCACAAATCAATTTCTAGTTTCACCATTGAATTAGCTATCAATTAGAGCTTGAATCTCACTGCTCCACCACATTTGCTATCACTCATTTTGCTAAATTTTGCATCTACTGGTGGTCAATGCCAGAGATAGAGGACACTAGGTTATTCTCTAAGATGAGCCATACAAAACCCCCTTCCAAACATAAGCTTTCTTTACCTAGCCTTTGCATTCACCACCCATCGCTATTACCCAATTTTAAGCTTAAATTTTTCAGTAATCCGCTAACCAAATTGGGGTGCATGTGGTATGGTTATTTTCATGGAGATGAGAGAATATTGCTAGTTGGTTTAGTTATGAGGTTTTACCATTGTTGGAGAGAATTCACTAGGGAGGAAGAACAGGGGTTACATGTAAGAAATTTGAAGAATGAGGGAGAGGGAGAGTGCTTGCTTTTTAAAGGAACTTTTATAGAATTACAAAATGGCCCCAAGACTTTTTCTCTATTTTAGATTCAATCCCTCAGCTAATTAGTGCCTTACATTGATTCGGTTGACCTAAAGTATTTATAAGTTGACCCCTAAAACTTCACATTTCTTACAATTAAATCTTTTCTTTTTAGGTTTTGACCCCCAATTTTTTTTATTAAATTAAAATTATGATTTTTAAATTTTTACCAATTGAAATTTTAGGGCTCTTGAAAAGATGTTGTGCCTCCAACATATTTTAGAAACAATTTAAGCTTATCTCTTTCTTTTTTTAAGGGATTGCATCTTATATACGACCTCTCACATCTCATTTATTCATGTCATTCAACATCTATGTTATTTTTCTCAAATACATTGTTTTGGATATTCTCTATAAATATACTTCCTTTCTTTATGGCTTTTAGCACATAGAAATTCTCCATTAGCATTATTTTGGAGATGTGGTCTAGTGAATATTTTATAAATTTTGATTTGCAAAGTAAGTGTTAGATAGTTAATTTGGAAGATGACAGTAGATCAATAATTATATATATTATTCAAATTGAATAAAAAAGTATTTTGTATTAAATATGGAGCAGAGACCTCTATGCAGCTTTAAAATGTTTAATTTTATTATTTGTTTTCTTCTTCATGTTGGGTGATGTTAATGGTCACTCTACCTTGTCTTTTGTAGATATATTTATATGATATTTCATTAGTGTTATTGGTGAACATATCTCCATGTTCATATGACAATTGTATCTAGATAACATGCTAACCACTAGTTATTGAGTTCTACAGTACTAACTCTAATTATTAGGAAATCTCTTTTGTTAAACCAAATACACATATTTTCCTTGAACTATGCTTTGACAATACGATGTCGATAAAGACATTTGCATTTTTCACCAATTGTACAAGAATTATTCTTGTTTCTATCTACACATGATCCATGCATCATATATTTAAGAACTAGGTCATAGAGATTAAGAAGTTTTTTAGATCTGGAAATTTTATATACACAAAATTATTATGGTAATCTAAACTTGTAATTTTATACTTAAACTTTAGAATTATCACCACATGAATATGTGGCAAACTTTATCTGTTTCTATAATTTAGACATGTGCAACAACTTTTCTAAATATTTGCTTCATAAATAACTGGTGTTTCAAATATTCCACTTTTGCTCAAAAGTTTCTAGAGGTTAAATTTGGTGGATCTTGAGCTATTTGACCATTGTAGAGGTTTTCTTGAATTTTCATTTTTTATTGCAAGTTATTGTAATAAAAAGATACAAATTTTCAAATCTTTAGACTAGTACCAATACATTATGATGCATATCTCTTAAACCCCCAATAAAAGCTATTGAAGAATAATCTTTCTCCAACTTCACTACCCCTTGTCTCTCCTTTCATGGTGCTATCCATTGTTTCTTGGTGTAATTTAGATCTCAAGTTTGATAGGTTATGATGGTAGTCATTCTATCTTGAGGTCTCCAATTTTATGTCATTATGTGTTGAAGATTGATCATTCTCTATATAAACAACTTATAATTTGAAATTGATAATAAACAATAGAAAATCACATAAGTTTACAACTTCAAATTTTTAATCATGCAAGTGTTTGATATATTCATTTTTTGAATTGACTAAATTTTGTATGTTAATAGCAAAAAGAAAATAATCTCTTTGCAGCATTAGAGTAATAAACAATGAGCAAACTTTCTAAACATGCTTTTTGTTCTCCAAAAATAGTCAACTGCTTGTAAGGGGTCACTTGGATTGATTCATTGTTTTAAATTGCATCATTAAATATATTAAAACCTGTGTTTTAATGTGACATATTGTATCACCTTTGGGGAAAATAAGTGGATATTGCAATTGGTCGTAACATCCACAATAATATGATTTTCTATGTTTGTGACCTCAGTGTGCATGGACAACATCTCATTCCACCAATATATTATGATTATTCGATTGAACCTAAATTTCCACAACAAATTTGTCTAATTTCATGCTTTTTGAGATATGAAGCTGAATATCATTTATTGAAAGGTAATCCTTTAACCTTCTGAAGATTTTTGCATATGGATTCATCTCAATTATTTTTATAAATTTCCTCATAAGTCTAATTTTCTACTATCTTTGTTCTATTCTCTGAAGCTCATATTCATCTTTGACAAAATAAAACTAAAAGTTACATGCCCCTTTCTTTGGAATTAGTCTTAGAGATTATGATATACCATGCCTTGTGCTTGAAATATATAAACTCCGTCCTTTGTGGATTCAAGTTCTTTATCTAATTTTGTACAAAATGAGATAAAAGAGAATATGCAGTTCAAGACTCAAATATTCTTTAAAAGTTCATGACCTCTAAAAACCTCATGCAATTTATTTGACATTTGAATAATTCTAGCTAGTTTTTCTATTGCCATAATAAATATGCAAGGGTCATATTCAAATCTTGCAACATTGTTATGATGCAATTAAGTACCTTATTTATTTCATAAATCTTCGAGCATATAGATTATAAATTATCATGCATAATAAAAAAAAATGATATTAAGACTTAAATTCTTTAGCATATAACAGAAGCATGTATAGAGTATATCTTTATTAACAATTATTGACCTTTTGATTGGTAAGAATCATTTGGGATCTTTGAAGACATTGAATGAGCGAATATTGACAATTGCATTCTTTAGGAACTACCTCTTTTCAATCCGAAAATACAATTTAGGAAGAGGTGTTGCTTGTTGTTCCATTGATAATTTAATTGACTTTCTCATTTGTTTGTGCTCTTAAGTTTTATCTATGTATTCTTGAGTCTGTTTGTAGTGCTTAGTATGATATGTTTCTTCTTTATCCTGTCTAGTTTTAATTGTCGAAACACATCTGCTATGAATTGCATTAAGAAATTATGCCACATATTTAAAATATAGGTAAGATTTTTCTAAATGACCATATATGATGATGTTTTAAATATACAACAAAATATCTAGTAGTAAATCATTCATACAAAGTTGAATTGATGGCAGAAGTTTACTAATACATTACCATTTTTGGAAACTTTTACCAAAAATGGAATAATGAAAATATGTGAATTGAAAATTTATTGAAATAAAATATATCTTGAAGAATTTAATACTTAAAAGATATAATTTACATATATTTTTCACAACCTAATGATTAATAGTAGCCAAAATTATTGAACTATTATATTTTTGGGTGATGTTTTAATAAACTTTTATTTTTTAAATTTCTTTTCTATCATCATCAATACATTGAATTTGTGCAAGTCCTTACTCTATTTTAATTTAAATTTTTTTTTATTTTTTTTTTATTGAGAATTTATAAACATGTGTACTTATTATGTTTGATCTTTTCTAAAAAATAAATTTAAATTGCTATTTTATGAAGTGAAACTAAAGAGATAATTTTAAAACGACTTAGAGCAATTTATAAATTATTTCCCTATAAATGTAAATAAAGAAAAATATTTGTATTACTTAGTATTAAATTTTTAATGGATACCTTATTTTTAATCTAAAATTAGACAAAAAGAAAAAGAATTCATGTATGTGGTTTTTCTACAACAAATCTGTTCCTACTTTTTAACAAAATTGTTCTCTTCTTAGTCAAGATAAAAAAGTGGAACTTGAATTTTGATTAGTTTTAGACCATAGAATATCATCATGTCAAATAAGAATATCACATAATTTTATAAATTTTTGTGGGTAAAAAAAGTGTGAAAAATGTTTAATTGAAAGATTATATGCTTATTCATATTTTTACAAGATTTGAATTATGAATTAAGTTGGCCACAGATATAATATTACATAAATTTGTTAAATGTAACCTTATCATTTGAAATAGTTGTATCTTATTAATTATTTAACATTTAACAATATAAGAAATTAAAGCTTTTGATTGCTAAATATTATGTATTTAATGGATATATACTTTCTATCTAGTCAGTATATACTTTATAGGGTATGGGTGGTGAACTATGGATTAACATGAGATTTTGTCCATTGAAATATATTCATTGATACTCCATCTCATATCTTAAATGAAAGTATTTCACTGTCACATTCATGTTATTACTAAAACCAACATATATTTACAATTTCTAATTTTAAATAGATTAAATGATATAATTATCAATCCACTAATACATCTTTTTTTGGGAAAAATTTAAGTTTTAATTAAATATGATAAAATTTAAGTCAATTATATAATGAGTGAGTTATACTTATTATTAGTGTCCACTGTATGAATGTTTGCAATATGATTAGTTGAGTTATGCCAAATCTAACCTTGAAAAGATTTTCCTCATCTTGTGCCACACCCAAAATAACAAATTTAATCTTGCACAAGGTTATTTAAAAACTATAAAATTATATATATATATATATATTTCTATCATATTATCTCTTTAAAATAATTTATTTAATTTATTAAAAGTTAGTAATATCACACCACTACTTTAAGTGAAGAAGTTTTATTTGGTTGTTTTTTGTAGCTTCTGATAGTGTTATCATCTATACAATGTTTTCTTTTGATCCACTCTCTTAACTGAAATAAGAAAAATTATGAAATGTTTATATATTTGTGACATACTATGAAAGCATCTTTCACTATGAATTTTCAAGAGAATAACTGCAAACATCTCAATGTAAGAATTGGCCAAATTATATTTCATATATATAATATATATAAACACACATAAATAAATCGAAAGAAGAAACATTGAATAAGACTTAGTTTATCGTTTTTCATCATCATACTATATATAATATTACATTTGTGTTTGACATCTATTTTAATATATAATAAATATATTTTTCTTTTTATTTTTGAGAAGAAACCCATATTTGTACAAACATATTTATAAAATATTATCCTATTACACCATCAACTGAATTTTTCTTAATCATGTAACTATAATACTTAATCTATTTCTTTTTATTATCACATTACATTTACTATTATATTTAAATTATACACATACTTCATATATAATAAATATTTTTATCCTTTCATTTTTAAGGAATCCTGAAAGAATATCTACACGACATATTTATGAAGGTACAATTTTTCCTTATCTATTGACTTTTTCTTAATTAATTTTAATATAATTATTATTTTATATGAGTCCAACTAAAATAAATTTAATTTGATTACTATTTATCATCAAACCTTATGTAACGAATGATAACTATATTCTCATTAGATGGGATATAATTTAATTTATTAATTTTAATTTAGTTGTTATTTTGTACGAGTCTGTAATTTTTTTGGTAGAAGGATAAATTTCAATACACGTAATACATGATTGCCAAGTAGAAAAATTGACTAATGAATTTAATGTAATTATTATAGAAAATTAAACGTAAGCTAAATTCATGAATCACATCACGTATGAATATAGAATATACATGAATAAATTAAATACTATTTATTGTTTATAAATAAATGTATAGTTCATTCTTAGGGATTTTTATTTGTTGGGTAGTACTATGTATTTAGTGGATATATTCGTAGGATATGAATAGTGGCACATAGTTCATGGAATATTTTGTCTAGTGAAATGCATCATTGACACACAATCGATTCATACTTTTATAAATGTGAAATATTTATATTTGATATATATATTTGTTAAGATGAAAAAATTGGTAGAATTAATTTATGAGTTTAATTTAATTTAAAATTTAAAATTTAAAATTTAAAATTTTAAAAAACTTTAATTAGTTATGCATGTATGTAATAAATACATCAAAAGACATATTAAATATGATTCATATATATAAATTTCATTCAATAATTTAAGTATAAATACAATGAACTTATGCAAATACAAAGATTAAGGAAAAAGTTAAGCAATTACCTTGTTTAATGCTTTCTAACCCAAATTGGGAAAAAATTATCGAAACTAATGCTTCTCATATAGGTTATGGTGGTGTTTTAAAACAAATTAATCCTAATAGTAAACAAGAAATTTTGTTAGATTTTTTTCTGGTAAATGGAATAATAGTCAGAAAAATTATGCTACTGTTACTAAAGAAATATTTGCAATTGTAAAATGTGTTCTAAAATTCGAAGATGATTTATATAATCAATCTTTTCTTATAAAAACTAATTGTCAATCTGCTCAATTTATGTTTAATAAAGATTTTAAACAAGATGTTTCTAAACAAATGTTTGCAAGGTGGAAAGTTTATTTGGCCCCTTTTGATTTTAAAATTGTTTATTAAAAAGGAATTGATAATAGTATCCCTGACTTTTTGACTCATGAATATTTGCAGGGTCAATGATTCCTCACAATAGAGGAACAAGAAATCCCTTCTCTAATAGAGGAAGATGTGGTTCTAATGCAGCTATTGCAAGGCCATTAATACAGCACGGCAAATAGAAGCTTATAGCTTCAAATATTTCACAAGCATCATATGCTTCTTCTAGTCCTAACCCAAATATCCATCCTAATGATCCTTTGTTTGCAGAATTTCTACAATTTAAACAGTTTAAGGAAAGTTCTAATAGAACTTCTGATCCAAGCAAATCAATCTCTTGTCAGCCTAAAGGATCTAATAAGCCTTCAAATCCTTCTTTTGTGGATGTTGCTACTAATAGTACTATCCCTATTGATAAGGATTCTCTCACAACTTTTGAACAAAAAGATCATAAGGATTTAATAATGATCCTTGAGCATAATGATCTTAAATGAAAAAATGACCCATGGATAATAATCCAAAGGTATTTGGATACTGCATCATATGTTATTGGGTCTTATAAACCTAGATCTTATTATGAAAATATTTTAATACCTACTGGCTCTTGTGAGATTTTCCATTTTTACCCAAGCTCACAAGAAAAATCTATTTTTAAGTTTAGTAAATTTATAATTAAAAAAATTATCTTAGTTGAGGAATGGGGAATATCTTCATTCAAAGAAAAAGAGTTTGTAACTAGAGATAATAAATTAGTTTATAAATTTAACTTTTGGGATTATATTCAAACTTTTCAAAATGCTTTCTTATATGAAATTCCCAGGAAAAAACACACATGGTTTATAAAAGTTTGTTATGAAGTTTTCAAAAATTAGATTCCAAATTGGTTTCTACGCTGGTGGAAGTCTTATGGTCCGACCCATCATATCTTTTCGGACCAATTCAAATTGGTGTTTGACCAAGGGGTCACTTATTTTCCTAAAATTAAGGAGGTTAAAGTAGAAAACCAAATAATTTTAAACAAAGTTGCAATCTTCTTCTTTATGGAGTTCTCAATACCTTGGATCTGGAAATGAGTGCCAGAAGTCAGTTTCTCAGAGGACAATATTCCTTGTCTCTATAGGACATTTTACATCAAATGGTGGAATAAAATGTTGCAGATTGATAGGACCACAAGAAAAATTGAAGGACAAGAAACCTTAAATAATTTTGTTAAGGTTACCCAAGGTTATATGAATTCTACTAATAAGGACAAGAAAAAAGAAGCTTCATCAATTCTGGGAAAAGCTTTTGAAAAATTTAAAATGCAGAAAGGCAAATTGTCTAAGGCAGATTTATTAAAAGAGGTCCTTAATATGGTCCAAGAAGAATTAAATGATCAATTTGCAGATGTGGATAAAGACATCAAAATTTCCAATGATGGTGGAGATACAGTGTCAATAGAGACCTCATCAAAATCAAAGGTTGATAATAATCAATTTGATTGCCATTTTCAAGATTTTTAGGATCTAGCGGATGATATTCCTGTCTACATTGATAAAAACCTTGATGATATGCTAGAATCATTGAGGAAAGAGAAAGAAGAAAAGTAATCACAGTGTGAGTGGTGAAAGTTGCTGTGATTGAATTATTACTATAATATGCCAAACATAATAATTTGAATTATATGTAGATATTGTTCATCTACTTTTTGCTTCATACTGTTACGAATTCAAAAATTTTGAAATCCACACAGTACTTCACTTTTTACTATTCAGACTTCAGAATTATATTTTGAAATCCGTAATAGTTTCTTTTAGTTTTCTTTAAATAGGCTCACAATTGTATAGTTTAGTAGAGCCCGAAATTTCTAAGTTTTCTTTCAAGTTTTCCTATTTTGATTTCCGTAAACACTTTTTGTAATTTGATTTCTGTAAATCAATAATATATTCAAAGCTGATTAAAGCCTATACCATTTGGTGCTGAGGTTCCCCAAGGTTAGTTTTCTTTCCCTTATTTTATTTTCTTTGGTGTTACCCTAGCCTAATGGAAGGCTAAGGGGCTCTGTGTTAAACAACTATGAGTTAGATACTTCCTCTGTATTCATGGTCACTTTAGACTGCGCTTGTATTGAAGGTTTTGGATTTATGAACTGAGTTATTTAAACAAGTTCCATAATTTAACGGTCTTCCATGTACCTCTAAGATAATCCGTTGTTAGCCCGTGTTAGCCGGGGAAGGCATTGAAGGGCATTGTTTGGGTGTAATCTGGAAGCATGAGTTGACTTGTTAAATTGTTGGGTAATTATTTTTCTGAACTTTGTGAACTCGTTTTAAATCCGATCCTCCTTCATAAGATCCTGCCCCTGAAATGAATATGGTGACATTATTTATTAAAATATATAAATTAATATGCAATATTAATTATTTTATCATATTAATTTTACTTTAATGTAATGATGTCATAAGATTAATAAATGAATGACCATGTGTAATTACTTTACAAGTTGAATAAAGATAAGAAATTAATCTAATTAATTAATGAAATAATTGTTGTGATTTTTTTGTTTAATCAAATAGACCAATCCATTAAATGTTTAAAAATTTAATATTTTTTAATTATTAGATATAAATTATATGTTTAGTAATAATAACTATTTAATGACAATTAAATACTATATTTGTTCATTTGCTACGTAATACATTACTTGATTAGTCGCAAAGTGAATTATGATAGTGGAATAATAAATTATTTTCAATATTTGATATGTGCTAATCTTCGTAATATGACAAACTTAAAGTGGTTTATAGTTTCACCTATAGAACAGGAGTAAAGTCCAAATATATCAATATTTAATGACCTACTATAGGGATGGTAGATTGCACAGTCTGTATCGTATAGTGTTGACCTCGCTAATACTAGTAAAACTAGATGCACATGGTCTCCTCGTCCGTGGAAGGAGTCCACGCCATGTGCTCGCCTGACCATGTACTAATACTCTATCACCATGATGATGATTGTAATAATGTAGTGGAGGTATATACGACATTGTAGGATTGTGAACTGTCTCACTCCCTGATTGTACTAGTGAAAATGTGGATAGGAGTACTTGCTGGTAACAAAATAATGCATGAGACACATCAAAATCCATAACAATAATTGGGTGGAGATGATCCCTACTGAACTAGACTCCAACATCAATAGCGTCATCTATATTACCTATATAGTCAACTGGTGTCACTCAAAATAATGTGAAGATGAAGGCTTGATCTGCAAATGAAATAGATTTCCAAAACTATTATATTGTTGTATAGAGGAAGACAAAAATATTTTAAAGAAATTGTTCGGTATATTGAACATATTCTTACTTGAGAAAACCTATCATGCAAATCAAGTGGCACATACATCTCTCTCATTCATTCCTTATATCACACACCAAGTTGCTTCATGATTATGGTAATTGTTTCATACCTATCCTTCAAGTCGTAGAATTGTTCAATAATAAACTCAATGGTGAAAGGCCTCTAGAAATGTCGTCTCAACTTATATGCCAATTCTGCCATACATATCTCAACGTACATGTTGTTAGTTAAGGAGACGATGGTGCTAGCATCTAACAACATGTGTATAAATCTCTCATCCACATCCGAACCCCATACATTAGGAGTATGAGAAGTAAGAGCATCTATAGATTAATGTTGGCTTATAGCATGACCTGCATTTGCATAAATAATGAATATTGTTTATCATATTTCCATACCTATAAATCTTATAAATATACATATTGTACAATGTATGAGTAACAAAATAAATGGAAAATCATGTTTCTTATTTAGTCGGAAGTACAATAGCGTCAGACAAACTATTGAAACAAAAGTCACACATTAGTCATAAATTGATATTTCTAAAACATCATACAAAGTCATGCTAATAATAACTTAATGAGTATAACAACTAGTAGAATCAAGGCCACAAGTATGACAAGAATAAGACATCCACATAATAGAAGAAGTAGTAATGATCTAGTAAAGCCAAAAAATGTAGCATGCAATGGTCCTGAATGGGTATCATTACTGAATCCCCCACTGAAGTCGCTATGCATAGGAGTGCCGGCTGCAGATGGCTGGGTAGAACTACCAGCATCAAAATGACACTATGATCCAATAAAGTTAGTGCTACTGTGTTGTCTGCAAAACTAACAACTTTGAGTCCACAAGTTTACCCATATGAAATAACTTACATGATCCCCCCATAGGGCATGTATAGAAATATTGACCATAATTTGCTGGTGTCTTGGCCATATATATCCTCATCGAACCTACTCCGCAAGCACATAAAGGTAGGTTGTGTGTACCTGTCACTATTAACATAAGTCAAAAAGGCTACATACAATTTATGAATGAATATTATGATAGATAAACACGTAATCACACAATGTGCAATAGTTTATTTGATACAACATGACAAATAAATTATCTTAGAAAACACATAAATGAGTAATATTTCATACAAGAGAAAGTAGCAGATAGTACAAATGATATGATAATTAAGACCTAAGCACTAATAGTTAAATTGAGTAATATAACCTACGATTATTTCAATTATGTTTATCGTCCCACATTCTTAATGCTATCTAATCCCAGAAAGCAGCCTTTGCATTTATCTCTTATTGACTTAGATGACCCATGTGGTAGAATGTATGCCAATCGTCTCCTCATTTGTTAGGAGTGTATTAAAAATTTTGTCATCATGACTAAAGTTCTAAATAAAAGTATGTGAAACATAGCAAGAAATGACAAGGTCCCGCTGATGATTGAGGAAGTAGTTAGCATACCCTAAGCTAGAATAGGAAACCCTTTTTTTCAGAATCTCAAATAAATGCTCTATGTAGTTCCTTAATCTTGAATGTGCGTGATTGACAATCTCTATGGGACTATTATAAATGGTAGAATTTCTGAACTCTTCCAAATGGTACCATGACTGTTTGTATGGTTCAAGAAAGCACGTGTAATTTGTAAAGCCAGCATGCACTAGAAAGTACTTTTCTAACATGGCAAAAAGGGCACCTTTTAAGTTATTGTTATCAACAAAGAGGCAACTTGTAATCAAATGATACAATATGGGTTTTTTGAGTATAACATGTAACCTAGTGGAGAAAATGGAAAGCATGGGTCATTTTGAATCACCGAGAGCAATGCCCTTGAATTATTTGCGCTTCATTCCCATCAAGTGTTCACATAAGTGAACATAAGGTCAAAATTGCATTTAGTAAGAACATTTTGGCAAGTTTGTCCCTATCGTGATCTATATGCATTTTGTTGATTATGCAGGACCTACGTTGTAGCACCCTTCCTCGGGATAACACCTAAGCTGAAGAACTACTCTAATTTAAACTTAATTCTTAGAGTTATAATTCAACAGTAGGCCCATAAATTTCAAATATCTCAAAGTTAAACACTAATTCAACCTAAATAAGACTAATTAAAACTGCAAAACAGATATATCATAAGAGATTCAGGCAACTTAGTTAAAATACAACATCTAGCAATTTATGCCATCAATGCCATCTTATACTATAACCTTCAAAATAAAATTTACACATCACAACATCTTTAAGGTCAATGACACATTCACAAGTTCTATACTTAACTTCAGTAATAGTTCTATTACAAAACAACCATGCACTTCATTCCAAGCCTGGCCTCCATCAGAGCCCATCCCTATCTGAGAGATTATGAAATATAGGGGAGGCAAGTCCAAAGACTTAGTGAGGGATAAATAAAAATAATAGCAGGGTTAGCAGGGTTTATCGAGAAGAAACTCAACTCGATAAAACATAATTTATATCAGGCTGAATATAGTAAAATTGGAAAACAGAAAGTATAGAAAAGCATATAGGAAACTTTCCTGCCTTATTGCTCTAAAAACATATTATAGGCAAACAAAAATTATTTAGACAATTCAAACCCAAAACATATGCATTCCAAGAAAAGGCTATAAGACAAGCATTGTAGATTCACGTTATACCAGACAAATAGATAATTTACCTAAGCGTAATAACTTAGTATATGACAGATACCTATACAAAACTGTATAGCCCTCGCTGATACCTAGGAAAAAATCCCTAGCGAATCGCTCGTACCCAAAGGGAAATCCCATGTGTACAATTGACACCTAAGGGGAAACCTCTAGCTTATCGGTGACACCCAGGGGAAAATCCCTAGCATGCCTTTGGATAACCAAATAGATAGCCCAGTATGGACCTTGGCTCATATAATCACTATACAGATAACAGAATAACAACTTATACAGATGTTTGGGGGAAATCCCTAGCGCACTATCAATTTTAGATCAACAGTTCATAAAAGAACATAGTAGAAATGTCACCAAGGCAATAGAAAATAATAAATGGAACACAGATAAGCCAGCATGGCCAATAAACATAAAACTAATAGGAGATATACCAATAAAGTAACAGATATGGTACATGTAGTACTAATACGAGATAGACAAATATTAGAATAATAGTAATAGATAGAAGTTCTGGGTGCCAGAATGAACAAAAAATAGAACCGACATCAGAGATAACACTCATAGAGGTATTCAAATCAAATAACAGATAATAGATAATAGACAAATTTTAAACACAGTTCAGAGTACAGTTCAAAAATAGTAAAACACACATAGGGCTTATTACAACCACAGATAAGAAAAAAACGCCAGATTGGCAGACCCTTATAGGGTTTTCCAACAAATACAAGTAAGCTTAACAAAGCAATAACCTAAGTAAGTGGCCCTCACCTCTTGTAGTGTCAATCAGCAACAATCAAAACAAAAATCTACTGCTTGTCAGTGTCTAGCTCGTCATCACCTAATAAGGAAAATACTTCAAGAATCAAAATTCATGTTCAATCATATTAACCTTATTGAAATCCATCTAGCATTCCAATACCTTATATATCATCTGGATAATACAGATTAAGATCCTTCTTTACAAAATTCTTCAGAATCAATATTTTCAAATTATCTACAACGATCTAGGTTAAATTTAGAATAACATAATTTTCCATGATAATAAATCAAGGTATTACAATCTTAAGCAATATTTATGCATAAATCTCTAGTCAAATTTCGATTTTAACACTATTTAACTTATAATAGTTCCCAATATCAAAATTAATATTCAATGTATTATTAACAAATATTTGAGTCCAAAATTCGTATATCCCATCTCTATATTCCTTGCATAGGTAAACAATCATAGAGGTATATATATCGATTCAGAGCTTTGTGTTGAGACGAGTAGACTGTCTCTTAGCCATCGCCAAAAATCTCAATGCTACCACAAATTTGTTCCTCTCAATGAGAAAATTCCAATGTTACCTTCCGTTCCTAAATCTGAGCAATGTAGATGTCGAAACGGGCAAAAAATAACTGTAGTTTCTTTCCCTTCATTGTGCTCTAATCATCGATCCGCCATCATCAAAGCTGCCATGTAATAGCTCTGTTGTGTTACCCTTGTTGAGTACTACCTAATGCACCCCTCAAAACTATTGATGGTTGCTAAAAAATGGTAAACCCAGTTGCCACCGTGAGCCACCTCTCTTGGTCTTTTTTGCTGCCATTGCTTCACCGCTGTGAGTGGGTTTTGGTATGGTTGGGAGTGGAGGTGATGGTGTGAAGAGCAATTTGTTGGGTTTAGAGGGATGAGATGATCGTTAGGAGGGCTTGGCTAGAGGTGATGGTGTCTTGGCCATGAAGAAAAAAAGAGAAAGAAAGAAAGAAGAAAAGAAAGAAGGAAAAGTGAAGAAGAAAGGAAAGAAAGAAATGTGAAGAAAAAAGAGTTGTCAGTTTTTGTGAAATCCCATTTACATATATATATATATTATTTATTTTCAATTTAATCCCTCAAAATTTCAAGTTATGCAATTTTACACCATGTTTTTAGAGAATTGTGATTAGCCCTAAATTATTCAAATTTTTACACAATTAAGTTTATAAAAATTATAATTTATCCCACAAAAATTTTTAAAATAATTAATAATATGAAGTTCCTTAAATTTTCAAATAATAACAAAATCGTATATTATAATAAAATTAATAAAATTCTAGGGGTGCCACAGACCTCCCCCTCTAAAGGAATTTGGTCCTCAGATTCTCACTTGAATATTGAAACAGCTTGGGATATTGTTGGCGCATGAGATCCTCTTATTCCTAGGTTGCTTCTTCAACATTATGATTGTGCCACAACACATTTACCTGAGGAATCTTTTGATTCCAAAGTTCTCAAAACCTTCAATCTATGATACGAACTGGCTACTCTTCATATGTCAGGTCACCTTTTAGTTCCATGTGTTCATGAGATTTGATATGAGATATATCTGGGTAGTACTTCCATAGCTGCAATACATGAAAGATATCATGTATTCTAGTTAGACTTTGGGGTAACACGAAATCATGAGCCGCTGGTCTAATTCTTTTGCATATCTCATATGGCCCCATATATCTTGGACTTAGTTTTCCATCTTCACCTACTCTTTTGATCCTTTTTCACAACAACACCTTGAGAAACACTTGATCACCAACCTCAAATTCCAGGCCCTATCTCTGTCTATTAGCATAATGTTTCTATCGATCCTAAGCAGTTTTCATCCACTATTTTACAATATTTATGTTTTCTATAGTCTTTTAAATTAGTTCATGCCTTATAATTCCTGGAGACTCTTCAATGGTACCTTTACATTATGCTAAATCCCAATATAGCGGGGACTGGCACTTTCAACCATACAGTGCTTCCTATAGTGCCATTTGAATAACAGACTGATAGGTATTGTTATATATAAATTTAATTAGAGGTAGATGTTGAGTCCAACTTCCACTAAAGTCTAGAACACATGCTCGCAACATATCCTCCAAAATCTGAATAACTCTTTTCGATTGTCCATCAATATAAGGATAAGCTGTCGAACTAAATTACAATCTTATTCCCAGATGTCTTTGTATACCTTTCCAAAGTCTCGATGTAAATTTTAGGTCCCTATCAAACATAATACTCACTGGGATTCCATGCAACTTGACAATCTCCTTAATGTATAATTCTGCTAATTTCTCAACCTTATAGTCAGTTTTAACTAGTAGGAAATGTGAGGATTTCATTAATTGATCTACTACTACCTAAATACTGTCATAGCCTTCTTTAGCTTTTGGCAGATCGATCACAAAGTCCATAGTCATATGTTCCTATTTCCAGTCTAGGATGGGCAACAAACCTAAGGTTGCTGGTGTTTTGCTTTCACCAATTGATAGGTCAAGCATTTTTGCACAAAGTCTGCTATATCCTTCTTTATCCTATTCTACCAAAACTATTTCTTTAAGTCTTGGTACATTTTTGTTTCTCCAAGATGTATGGTGTACCTTGCTTGATGTGCTTTTTCCAATAACCTTTTTTTCATCTTTTTTGGTATGCAGATTCTATTTTGATAGAGTAGGATACCTTGGCTATTCGTGCCGAACTCAAAATCTCCAGAGTTTCTAATCATTTTTTTTGTTTCAACATCCAGTTCTCTTTGGCTTAAGCTTGCTGAATTTCTTCATAAAGTTCAAGTTGTACTCTCACACCTATAATCCAGACTTGTTGTTTTATTCTTTTCATAGCACTTGCTTTCAACTTTTTTGATGTCTTTGAGCTTTGCAAATAAGCTATTCCTGCCTTTCGGTTTAGAGCATCTACTACTACATTCGCTTACCTAGGATGATAATTGATGGAAAAGTCATAATCTTCTAAGAATTCCATCCACCTTCGCTGTCTTATGTTCAAATCTTTTTACAGATGTAGATACTTGAGGCTTTTGTGATCTATGTACATTTCAAATGTAGCCTCATAAAGGTAGTGCCTCCTTTTCGACAATGCAAAGATAACCACCACCAACTTCAGATCATGTGTGGGGTAGTTTTCCTCATAAGGTTTTTGCTTCCTAGATGCGTAGGTAATTACATGCCCTTTCTGCATCAACATGCATCCTAACCCCTTATATGAGGCATCAATATACACCACAAAATCTTTCAACCCATCTAGGAGGGCTAATACTAGAGCTATAGTCAAACGATTCTTGAGTTCTTGGAAGCTCTTCTCACACTCTTCATTACAAACAAATGACTAATCTTTCTGGGTTAACTTGGTTAGTAGGCTGACTATCTTGGAGAAGTCTTAAACAAATTTTCGATAGTAACTGGCTAATCCCAGAAAGCTTTGAATTTTCGTAACACTCTGAAGTCTCTTCCAATTGACAATCCCTTCTACCTTGGAGGGGTCAACTTCTATCATATTTTGAGTGATTAAATGACTCAGAAAAGTTACTTTCTCTATCTAGAACTCACACTTACTAAACTTGGCATACATCTGATGTTCTTTTAGAGTTTTCAGAACTATGTGTAAGGGCTTCCTGTGCTCCTCTTTGGACTTAGAGAAAACTAAGATATTGCTAATGACCATAAATTAATCCAAATAGGGTCTGAATATTTGGTGTATTAAATCCATGAATGTTGTCGGGGTGTTGGTTAAGCTAAACGGTATCACCACAAATGCATAGTGCCATATCAAGAATTAAAAGTCATTTTTAGGATATCCTCTACTCTAATCTTCAGCTGGTAAAACCCTTGCCTCAAATCCAGCTTCAAGAAAATTCTTGATCCCTGCAAGAGGTCAAACAACTCTTCCACATGGGGTAGTGGATACTTGTTCTTAATAGTGACATTGTTTAATTCTCAGTAATCGATACACATTCTCAAAGACCCATCTTTTTTCTTGATAAACAGCACTACAGCTCCCTAAGGAGACATGCTGGGTCTGATAAACTTTTTCTCTAACAACTCCTGTAGCTGACTCTTCAATTCCTTAAGTTTAGTAGGTGCCATCCGATATGAAGTTTTGGAAAATGGTGCAGCCCCCCCAGAAGAGTATGAATAACAAACTCTATTTCCCTGTCAAGGGTTAGCGAGTTTAACTCTTTAGAAAATACCTCCAGGTATTCCGTTACCACTTCTACTTTTTCAATCCTGACTATGTCCTGAGGTTTGTTGATGAGGTATGCTAGGAGTCTTTGCCCAACCTCATTCAGAATGTGCCTAGCTTTTATAGCTGATATGATCTGTATCAAAGGAGTTTTATCTATGGAAGAATGTGAAGATATCAACATCTCACCCCCCGAGTGTAATGCACTTAGTGAAATAATTCACTTGTACTTGGTGGTTGTATAGCCAATCCATTCCAAGAATTACATCATATCCTTGGATGGGCATCTATATTAAATTGGCTAGACACACTTGGCCTTTAATCATAATCGGGCAATCCTAATACATGACATCAATGACCAACCCTACTCCCAAAGGTGTTCTCACTTCTACTTGATATGCTATAGTTTCAGGTGTCATATTTAGTTTTATAGAGATTTCAACAGATATAAAAAAATGGGAAGCACCAAGATCATAATACTTTACCAAGAGTTTTGGAGATAGTAACCATATCTTCTATTACCTTATTGGGGTTTGATGCAACGTTTTTGATAAGGGCATATGCACGGGCCTAGATTTTTTGTTTTTCTTTTCCTATTAGAATCGGGCCTTTCTTCCCTAGGCAAACTTTTAGAAAATGCTGGCTACTACCTCACCATAAGCATTTACCTTGTTTCAGCTAATAATTTGCTTCCTTATGGTCTCTCTTTTTTACTTTTTTTCTCAATTTTCCTATTTTCCTGCAGCTTTAATTCCAATTATAGTACCTTACTGACTGTTATGTTGAAATTTGGCAAATAAAAGATGGCTAGACCCTATTTCAACTCTGGCCATAATCGTTAAGTAAATAATTTAATTTGTCAATTTTTATCATTTTAGACATAGGGCGCATATTAAATGAGCCTACTAAAGGTTGCCTCATATTGACTAACAGTCTGATTTCCTTAAATCAAATCATGAAGTTACATTCCTTGGACTGCTTAACCACTAGGGGTATATATTTATCCATGAATTCTTTAGTGAAATTATCCCATGTCCTCTTGGTTCTTAAGGCTACCTAACGATGATCTATCATTTTCCACCAACTTTTAGTAGATCTTACCAGGAGAAATGTGGCGAACCGCACCTTTTGCTCATTGGGGGATAACACAAAGTATCAAATATGACCTCAAGGTCTTCAACCCATTCTTCAATCTTTCAGTCGTCTAGTTCTCCATAAAACTTAGGGGCATGAAAATGATAGAATCTTTCTAGAGCTTGATCTTCAGCCATAGGTTGAGCTGGTGGCCTAACTTCTAGCTTTCTCTGATACGTAGGTTCTATTTGCTACCCAATTGAAGGAGTTTACAATACCTCATCTCTTTACTCAGCTCGATAATAAGTCAAAACCCATTGTTTGGGAGCGCGATAGTCTTAAAACTGCTACCTAAGAGGTCTTCTTTGCAGACCAAATAAAGGTGGTGCAAGTCTAGGGACACTACCACGGAATGCCATCATAGTCTTAAGATTTTAGAAATATCTTAACCTGTAATTGAAAGATAAAGTCAACATCCCAATTCTCAACATCCCTTTAGCAATTCATGTTCTAGTAAAGAAAACAATATAAGTTAAGTAAACTTTCAAAACTCATAACAAGAAAGAAAAATTAAAAATAATTTTCCCAAAAGTCATACATTATCATAATATAAGTTAGCAATAGCATATTACATAAGCGTATATACAAATTAGAGGTAGTAAAATTAGCTAATGATATGCCCAGTCATAGATAAAATGATAAGGCGTACGAAGGATAAAGGGGGGAAAATGATATTAGTCATAGTCACAAAGTTATTAGCCGCGATTACAGAGTTCAATAATTAGAAGCCATAAATTATTGTCCTACTAACATACTGTAATACTATAAAGCCAAGAGTCGTACCTAATCTTCCTCAATAATGATGTTAGATAGCTCACTTACCTCATCTGTCATCCACTAATCTTCTTCATCATCTATCTTAAGTGGTGCCACAATTAGAGGTTTTAAAATGACATATGCATTAGGGGTTTCTTTGGGTTCTTTTTCAAACTCCTTATCCGATTCTTCCTCTAGTTTAGCCTCTAGTTCTGGTGCTCACTCATATTTTTGCCAACCCTTTCCTTGAACGGGAATGGGGATTCAATGAATTCCTAATGGATCGGCCTCTACGTTTATCCTGGGGCCAACACCGATGGCCTGATCGATAACCCTGTAATAGTAGTCCATCGCTTGATTTATCTCATCTATCACTGGGTGAGGAACTTATACTAATATCCTATAATCAGACTGCAAAGCTTGAAATGTTACCTCCATGTTAACCTATAAGGATCAAAGCTTTTGGATTTGTGCTTCCACGATACGAACTAGAAGAAGCTCCCGCTTGAGGTCACCTATAACTAGATCATATAGATAGTCTTGAGCACCCAGCATTTCTTTCAAAGTGTGCACCTCTTCTTGGACCTGATAAAGATGTTCATTTTACCCATAACATTTTTTTTCCAAAGTCCCACAAATCTTTCTAAAGTTCTTTCTTTCTTCTTTCAACTCTTTGATCTTGACCTCTAAAGTTTGGTCATTTTGGTCGTTCGTAGGTACCTTCCTTTTATAAGATCCACTGGTTATCCTACAATAATTCAAGAATTTTATCTCAACAAAATTAAGTAGTATAATCTAAATCCAAGCTTTAGGATCCAACTATACTCTACCAATCCTACTATAACTTAATAGTCCTGACAATACCTTAAGTGCACATATGAAATAACCTAAAAAGAGGTCACTGTGAGTTCTATTGCACGTTCATGCCAAGGTCATCTAAACCTAAGCTCTAATACCACCTTATAGCACCCTACCTTAGGATAGCACCTAAACTAAGGTACTACTCTAATTCAAACTTAATTCTTAGAGTTACAAATCAACAGTAGACCTATAAATTTCAAACGTCTTAAAGGTAAACATTGATTCAACTCAAACGAGACTAATTAAAACTACAAAACAAATATATCATAAGAGATTCAAGGAACTTAGTTAAATTACAACCTTTGACAGTTCATGCCATCAATACCATCTTACATTATAACTTTCAAAATAAAATTTACACATCACAACATCTCTAAGGTCAACGACACATTCCCTATCTGAGAGATTATGAAATACATATGGGGTAAGTCCAAAAACTTAGTGAGGGATAAGTAAAAATAATAGCAGGGTTTATCAAGGAGAAACTCAACTCGATAAAACATAATTTATATAAGGTTGAATATAAAAAATCTAGAAAATAGATAGTACAAACTAGCATACATGAAACTCTTCTTCTTTATTGCTCCAAGAACATATTACAGGCAAACAAAAATCATTTAGGCAATTCAAACTCAAAGAATATGTATTCCAAGAAAAAGCTATAAGACATGCATTACAAATTCACCTTATACCAGATAGAGAAATAATTTACCTAAGCATAACAGCTTGGCATATGGCATATGCCTATACAGAATTATATAGCGTATCGCCGATACCTAGGGAAAAATCCCTAGCATATTGCTCGTACCCAGGGAAAAATCCCTAACGTACCCTTACATAACCAAAAAGATAACCCAGTATGGCCCTTGGCCAACATAATCATCATACAGATAATAGAATAACCACTTATACAGTTGCCTAGAGGGAAATCCCTAGCATACTGTCAGTTTTAGATCAATAGTTCAGAAAAGAATAGAGCAGAAATGCCACCATGGTAACAAAAAATAGTAAACAAAACATAAATAAACTAGCATAGCCGATAAACACAGAATTGATAGCAGATATGCCGATAAGGCAACAGATATAGTACAGATAGTACAGATATGAGACAAACAAATATCAGAATAATAAATAACAGACAGAAGTTTTGGGTACTAGAATGGACAGAAAATAGAATTGACATTAGAGATAATCCTCACATGGGTATCCAAATCAGATAATAGACAAATTTCAAACACAACTCAAAGTATGATTCAAAAATAGTAAAACCCACACAGGGACTTATTACAACCACAGATAAGAAAAGAAGCGCCAAATTGGCAAACCATCACAGGAGTTTTCAACAAATACTAGTAAGCTTAACAAAGCAATAACCCAAGTGGGAGGCCCTCACCTTTTATAGTGTCAATTTGCAATAGTCAAATCAAAATTTATTGCTCATCAGTGCCTAGCTCGTCGTCACCTAATTAGGAAAATATTCCAAGAATCAAAATTCCTATTCAATCCTAGTAGTTATATAGAAATGCATCCAGCATTCTAATGCTTTATCTATCATTAGGATAATATAGATTAAGATCTTTTTTTACAAAACTCTCCAAAATTAATATTTTTGAATTATCTACGATGGTCTGGGTTAAATTCAGAATAACACAATTTTCCATGATAACAAATCAAGTTATCACAATCTTAAACAATATTTATGCATAAATCTCTAATCAAATTCTCATTTTAACACTATTTAACTTATAATAGTTCCCAATGCCAAAATTATTATTCAACTTATTATTAACCAATATTTGAGTCCAAAATTCATATCTCCCATCTCCCTATTCCTCGTATAGGTAAATAGCCATAGAGGTACAAATATCAATTCAAAGGCTCATTCTGAACAAAATCTATCATTTGCATGAATGCGTGTATATATATAACATGCAATAATCGATCAAAATCTAATTTTTACTATAGAGGGCTCAAAATCACAAATTGATAGCACAGGAACAATCACCGTGTTGAGATGAGTAGACCGTCTCTCTACTGCCACCATTAAAAAACTCAACACCACCCCAGATTTGTTCCTCTCGATGAGTGGATTCTAATTCTACCTTCCATTTCAAAATCCAAGCAACGTAGACACCAAAATGGGCCAAAAATAGTTGTAGTTTTTTTTCCTCTGTCATGCTCCAGTCACCAATTTGTCATCATTGAAGCTGCCATCCAACACCACTGTTGTATTCCCCATATTGAGTACTACCTAATTCACCCCTCAGAATCATTGATGGTTGCCAAAAAATGGTAAACCTAATTACCACCGTGAGCCTTCTCTCTCGGTCTTTTTCATCGCCACTGCTCTACCGCTGTGAGTGGGTTTTAGTATGGGTGGGAGTGGAGGTGATGGTGTGGAGAGCAAGTTGTTGAGTTTAGGTAGATGAGATGATCGTTGGGAGGGCTTGGCTACAGGTGATGGTGTCTCGGCCGTGAAGAAAAAAAGAGAAAGAAATAAGGAAGAAAAGAAAGAAAGAAAAGTGAAGAAGAAAAGAAAAAAAATAGGGAGGAAAAAGTGTTGCCAATTTTTGTGAAATCCCATTTTCATGTCTATATATATTATTTATTTTCAATTTAATCCCTCAAAATTTTAAGTTGTGCAATTTTGCCCCAAGTTTTAGAAAATTGCAATTAGTCCTAAATTATTCAAATGTTTACACAATTAAGTCTACAAAAATTATAATTTAGCCCACAAAACTTTTTAAAATAATTAATAATATGAAATTCTTAAAATTTCTAAATAATAACAAAATTGTATATTATAATAAAATCAATAAAATTCTAGGGGTGTTACACACGCTATGATAAGAGTGCTATCAATCGCCCCAACAGCTCCCTATATTGTCAAATTATGGTTATGTAGAAACAAATTTAATGATATTTGTATTAAGCTAGAGAAAGTGTATTGTTTATAATTTAGCGAACTTGAAAATAATGATATAAATTATGGTTTTCTAGGATTTGAGGTGGAATTTCATCAAATTGTGGTGCAAATATAATCTCAAGTGCCAAGTAGAGCAATGCACATGAAACTTTTCTTATGTGCTGATTAACTGTGGATAGAGAATGTTGGAACCTTTCTATTCTATAACATTATCTTTGGTGCATCCATACTATTTGCATAAGCATGGCAAGCGCCTAAATGACAAATACCCATGCTAATCACTTTGTATTAATAGGCCAAGAGACATCATTAATTCAACTAGAGTTTCAAATGTGGATTTGGTCATGCGGATATTGTCGTAAAACCTTTATGGGTGTGCATTCATTATTTTGGCCACCCAGTCAGTGCCTTGCATCTAAAAGTTATTATGGGACATCCTTGGTGGTGCTAGATTTGGTACAATAACTTTTGTGACAAAAAAATACTCTTCCACTCCATTAGAAATGTTACTCCTTGGGGTGCTTGAACTACTATCACCTTTACTATTTGGAGGATAATTCATTGAACTTAAGGCACTTGTCATACTATTTCAAATCAATGCATAAATTTGTTTAAAACACTTGTAAAAAACTAGCTAAAAATACGTATGTGGAAAATAAAAGTATAGTTAAGGACATACTAATTGATGAAAAAATCTTAGAACAGTACATTCCATAAGGGAAATCAATAGGAGCATCCATGATAATGTCTTATATTGTAGAATAAAGTGCACAAAATGAAAATTTAAAAGACTAGCACGCAGCATTAAACATGGGCACTTATGAGACGAGGGTCACATGTATTCTAAGGACTCTACCCAAATGTGCTTATCACAATGATTAAGCTGAGTGAAGAAAGAATGCATAGTGGTACTCTTCAATGCATTAATAGCCTTTATAAAAAGGCTATTAAGGAGACCTTCCATTGATTAGAGCTCTTCAATGCTATCCTCAATTGACTTTTTAGTATCAGCCCCAACCCTATTAGACTTTGCGTCCCTCAAGTTATCCCATTTGTCAAGTGCTTCATTCAGATGGGTTTTCTTCTCTACTTATGGTGTAACTTTCCTTCTATGTGAAGACCTACAAGAGGTAGCCATATTTATCAAGTCATCACCACGGTCACCCAAAAGTTTAGAATGACTACCTACAGTAGAATTCATATTAATGCTTGGAACCATATCCTCATCTGATGGATCAATCAACCTTGAAGAAGATTATGACTGTGAACCTATCACCATGGAACCACAAAACTTCTCCGTATAGTAGTCATAATGAGGAAGGCCATGCTCGATGATGTGTGCATTTTTAGGGTGCTCCAATTTCATTAAAAGCATAATCAAAATATTGTTGCGAAAAGTTAAGCACATGAGGGGATGACAAGACAATTGAATGAATTACACTAGAAATTACCACCATCCAATATTAAATCTAAAAGGGGAATCCCATTAAAGTGTTTCTTTCATAATTCCAACCAAAACCATTTTTCTTTGTCACTAATTGATGAAATAAGTGCTATGAAATCCGAAATCAATTCCACTTAGCTTTACACTGGGAAACTATGTAAGTAAACCGACCTTGAGCACGTGCATTTAATTTGTTACAAATTCCTCCCAAAGTGAAGGTTGAGAAGGTTGTTGTCAAAAGTTGACCATTAATGAACTCTTCAAGGCACAACTTAATGAACGCTATCTATTTTCATAAGGCCATTGCATAGTAGTACTCCTTGGTTGCCAATGGGAAGACGTGCTAGAGGACTCTTTCCCATGTGGATCCATCTAAGTTCTATGTCATAATTTCAAAGCGAAAAATTTATATTCATATAATATGATGGTACTGAAGTGTGAGTGTTCGAGATGAATAAATCTATCTTACTACTATAAATTGTAATGCCATAGTTCTTATCTAAACCTAAGTTCATAAATTAGGATAATGCCCAAAGTAATTTTCAAGTATATTGTGCCCCAAATAAAATTAAGTTCCTATCAATCTTTCAATTCAAACAGTTTCTCTATATCGCATTTTGTGTAAGTGTCCTAAACACTTTATAAAACTTGATCTACAAAATAAGTTGCGACCAAACTGCACTTTAATGCATTATTAGTGATGAGGAAAATTTTGTGCCTAATCCCAAAATTGAATTTTAAGAACCTTCAATTTGCCAATCTTATAAATTTTAATTACATATTTCTTATCTAAACCCTAGTTCAACAACATACTTACACAATCATGTAATTAGGGTAATGTCCAAATTAATTTTTAAGTATATTATGCTCCAAAAAAAAGTGAATTCCTATCAATCTTTGAATTCAAATGGTTTCTCTATGTTGCATTTATTGTAAGTATCCTAAACGCTTTATAAAACTTAATCTACAAAATAAGTTGTGGCCAAACTCCACTTTATTCTATTATTAGTAATGAGGAAAGTTTTATTTGTGCCTAAGCCCAAAATTGAATTTTATGAACCTTCAATTCACTAATTTTATAAATTGTAATTACATATTTCTTATCTAAACCCACGTTCAACAGCATACTTACAAAATCATGTAATTAGGATAATGTCCAAATTAATTTTTAAGTATATTATGCTCTAAAAAAAAGTGAATTCCTATCAATCTTTCAATTCAAATGGTTTCTTTATATCGCATTTATTGTAAGTTCCCTAAACACTTTATAAAATTTAATCTACAAAATAAGTTGTGGCCAAACTCCACTTTAATGTATTATTAGTAATGGGAAAAGTTTATTTGTGCTTAAGACCAAAATTGAATTTTAAGAATCTTCAATTCACTAATTTTATAAATTGTAATTGCATATTTCTTATTTAAACCCAATTTCAACAATATACTTGCAAACTCTTAAATTAGGATAATGTCCAAATTAAATTTTAAGTATATTATGCTCCAAATAAAGGTAAATTCCTATCAATCATTCAAATCAAATTGTTTCTGTATATCGCATTCATTGTAAGTATCCTAAGCACTTTTTCTTTCATAATCTAGAAAAGGACTTGTGGCCAAACTCAATTATATTGTAACATAAGCCGAGCAATGGTTGATAATGAAGAGTAGCTTGTTTTATAAGATTAACAAGCTATTTCCAAGGAATTTTCATTTGCAAAATTATTTGCAACATAGCATTATAAGAAATTTGAATTTAAATAAGGTCCAACTTTCAATTTAACAAATTGATTAATAGCAAAAAAAGTAGAAACTTTTTTATAATGAAAGTTACAAGATAATGCATGATAAAATGCGAAATTAATTATTGGGAATATTAAACTTAACAAACTATGTAATAAAAACCATATTACCAAACTTTGAAGTCATACTTTGCAACTTGCACAATCTATAACCAGTTTATACATAACTATATCCAAAACATAAGTAAGGATAATGTTTTTTTATAACAATTGCTTTTATACACTTCAATACCAATGTTCAAACCTAATTAAAACCAAAACAATGCTAACTACAAAATCAATACTAACTAAAGAGAATACTGACTAAAGACGAGAACAATTTGGGAACTGTATAAAGTTGTGCACTCATTTTTCAACCCCAATCGATTGCAAATGAAGGAGACCATAATCAATAGAGGGCAATTGAAAATGTTGGATGGTTTGGGTAGGATAATGACATAAAAAAGCCACTTTCCTTGTGCCCTTTCACCCTTATTTAAATTATATTATCACTCCATACATACACCAAACAACTTACAACCAACAAACCTATCCTAGAACATTCAACTGAAATATTTTAATATGTACTAATGATATTCATCTGATATACGTAGTTATCAACCTTTGGAAAAAGCCATAGTTGGACAGATTACCCTGAAGACAACAACAAACACCCTAGATGGCTATGTTCTTAATGCAAACTTCTAGCTCATCTAAAACAATGATTTAAGCTACCAAAAAATACCACATATGGAGTGATAACTACAAAGATGCATTACTCAATGCCCAAAAAGCCACAGCCAAATAAATTACCATTAATGGCTATGTTTTTAATGCAAAAAAAAACCACATATGAATTGACTACATACAAAGAGTAGCAAGCACACAGGATTGAACCTATGCACAGGGTAGTAGTTGTCTCATTTCAGTTATTGATTTGCTAGAAAGAAATAAGTCACACTTTCAGGATGATTGTATGAAATGAGAAGAACCAACTATGACAACATCATCATTTAACAGTCACCATGGAGGTATACTTATTTCTTCACTCAAAAGGTGGAGACACCCCAAGCATGGTGACTTTATAGTAGTAGTTGATAGGTATCCAACCCATTCAAGCAAGTTAGGCAACAACAAATAAGTAAAATTTAAAAAAAATCATACCAACATGTATATATAATCAGCAAAGTGTAGTGAAACAATTTCAAAGCTACCATGTACTTCATAGGGGAAAGAATGAAGAAACTAAGAAAGTATTTGGCAAGCTTCAGAATTTGACATAATTTAAAGCTCACATGACTAACTCCAACTAAGAAATAGATTACTAACATTGATAGTAGAGCTGAGAGCTTAAGATGCTTTGAAATCCTCCCTTTTAGAACCAACCTCCACATTCCCCGAAGCCCCAAAATTGTTCCCCTAGCTAGAATATGTATGCTTAGCCATTGTGCAAGTGTGTGCAATGTACGAGGTGTTCAAAATGAAGTGGAGGCATGTGCTATGTGCAATGGTTAGATTAAGAGTTGGAAAATAGTAAGTGGGCATACATATAGTGCAAATTTGGGTAATGGGCTAAATTATATGCATTCACAAACCATGCAGTTCCTATACATAAATTATGGATGTGATATTTCTTTGTATTGCTCAGCCTTTCTTAAAGAAAATCAGGTTGCTAGGTAGTAGTTCAAATGAGTGCAGAACATGTGCAATAAAATGGCAACCACATATCAGCAGAGACAATAATATTAAACAAGAATAAAATAAATAGATACTAATGCCAAAGAACAAAGCTTAAACATGCTTATGTAAATTTGTAGCTACTAGCCCCATAACTTCTATTCCATCTTCTAAAATAAATTTAATCACTTGCATATCTCACCTATCTAAAAATTGACAGAAAAAATTGTGCTCAAAGCCAAGAGAATGCCCCAATAAATTAGCTAACAAAGCATCAATAATACTATACCCATAATTAAGCAACATAAGTTAGGCCTTACATAATTTATTAAACAAGTACCCATGTAGCGGAATAGCAAATATGACAACACCCTTCGAAACAATTTCACCACACAAAATCAAAATACACATATAAGCTAAAATAGCAAGGTACCGTTGTATTATCTTGTTTTAAAGGAAAATAGGTGAAGGAATGATATAAAGTATACCACAGTGACTGGAAAAATAGCGCTTTGGCCGTAGGCCTTTGGCCCACGTCTACACCAAGAACCCAGATCTCATTAAGATTGAACATGGAAAATCAATAGGGGAGGGAATATTATTAGAGAAAGAGGTAAATAAAATTGAACAACCGCTCCAATATCCATTTCTTTTAAATCCACCAACATAATATTCACACAAGGGTGTAAAATCTACAAGCAAACTAAATGGCAAACCCTTTTTTTGAAGACATGCACGATTTTGAAGAAAAAAAAAATCAAAACCCAAAATTGTGACACCATAAAAACCACAAAAATAATGGTGTTTTATTTATTTATTTATTTTTTATAGAGAAGCAAGCCAAAGAAATGTGGCCTCAACTTCATGAGATTCTTAAAGAGAATAATATGTTTTCCTAGCTATGAAAATTTTGGGAGAGCCGAAAGAGAGAGAGACAAAAGGAATAAGAAATGGGGGGCAAAGAAAAAGTGAGAAGGCAGAAATGTTAGGGAGGAGAGGTGTAGCGCCCCCTTGAGGGATAGCACCTAAGTTGAGGCACCACTCCAGTTCATTTCTTAAGCATATGACAACACAATCAACAAGCCCATGAAATTTTTCACAAATTTCCAACAATCGCAATAACATCACAACCTTATAGCATGCTTTAGTCTAAATGCGGAAGCTATATTAGAGTTCTAGGTACCATATCAAAAAGTTCAACAACATTCAACCTAAAATATCAACCCCAATTATACATGTTGCAAATCTTTAACTTAATTTATCATATCATAATCTTCCTAAGTCAAGACTAGATGTCCAAGTGATCCTAGAAACACATTCAAGCACTCTTCCCACTACCAAATATATCCTCCAGTCCATCATCAAATCCTGTATGGAAAAAATAAGAAATACATAGGCGGGTGAGTCATTAGAACTCACTGAGGGATTACATAATAGAGGTTGGAGGGAATGATAAACCGCAATAGTAAATAATAAGGCCTTTGGACAACAGTTCTGATGATCAAATTGTGACAATCAAGAATCAATCTTTAAACTCAAAAGAGCACGAACATATAAACATTTAATGGACCTATTAGCATCCTTCCCTATTGCTCCTCGATCAATTCAAGATAACAATCAATAATAATTAATTAGAGCACAAGCACTTTCCCTTATCTCTCCATTTGCTTGAGCACACAACTCAGTATGCAATAAATCACTTATATGGCATAGTCGACCGCATGCTAGATCCTGCTACTCATAGTTCGCTAGCTTCAGCTACCTATGAGGGATCTTAGGTGGGTACTAGCCAGAAGACTTGTCATCATTGATACATTTTGCCCAGCCATCTTTCTGAACCTAGTCCTAAGCCTATTCCCCATGGCATCACTCCAGGTGACAACTTCCCAAGGACGTCCCCATGGGTGGCACAAAATAATGCCAACATATAATAATTCGCTTTCAAATACTAACAAACACGACATTCAATAATGGCCAGGAAGGCCTATTCCAATAACAAGATACATGAACAATTAGAAAAACTATCAATACAATTAGGTCTACCAGACCATTTCAATATCACTTTCATTCATCAAGATTAAAAGGGGTGTAAGCCGACAAGGCTAGGGTATGAAGGATAGAGTCTACAGTATGAAGAAAGTTCTAAGCACTGGAACAACAAAAATAGATTCGATGTCAAAAAATAACCCTCATAGCAGTGCTCAAATCAAACAACAAATAACATTTAGAATTTTCAAACATACAAAGTACAAAACAAAAAGAGGAAACCCACACAGGAGTGTATCATAATCATAGACAGATAAAAAGGTACCAGAAAGGCAAACCCTCATAGGGGTTTCTAACAAGCATGAGTAAGCTTATACAAGCAAGAACCCAGAGTGGGAGAAACCTCATCTTTGTTAAAGTAGAAAATGTAGTCAAGGTCGCAATCATTGATCCTCAATTTCTACCTCTTCACTACCTAGCCAAGATAGTATAATTATAGTCAAAACCTACATTCAACCTTTTAATACATCAATATCGTGCTTACCACAATTCAAGATTATCAATTAATCCATTAACATGATAATTTAAAGCTTAACGATTCTATCATCTCGGCAAAATAGCTAATAACATTAGTGTTCCCCAATTATGTTTAATTCTCACATCTATTTCATATATCAGCAATACTAGCCTATTTTTATATCATTTTATCATTATAACCCAACATCTCACTAATTACATAATTTCAAGATTAAACTCATCTTATATACAAATCAAGATCATCATAATTTTAAGCAACACACATATTAATTACTAATCAATTTCTAAATCAATTGCCATTTAACTTATAATATAGTCCTTAATACCATAATTAAAGTTTAATTTGGCATCTAGCACAACATGTCCGAGCATATTATGCTTACATATATATCCTACATGTCTCAGTTGTTGGTTCCAAATCATACTTTTGGTCTAATTAACTAGTTTTTACATCATAGGTTAGCCTAACAATTTACTCAGATTAAACCAAGAATCAATTAATCAATTAATCAAAGTTTTACCCATGATTTGATCAAGAAAAACTTGGATTCATAAACCAAGAACACCACTATTATCGTCGTGTCAAGGAGAAAAAACTGCTTCTGTACCACCATTGCGCCGCCACCAACAGCGAGAAAATGCAACACCATTGCAGAAATGTTCCTCTCGATGAGAGCTTTCCAATGTCACATTCTATTTCAATTTTTGAGGTCCATAGCCACCGAAACAGGCCAAAACAGCCATGAATTTCTCTTCCCACCACTACTCTCCGATCACTGTATTGTCATCATCGAAACCACCATGCAAGACTACCGTTGTGATCCTTAAGTTGAAGGCTTCCCAATCGTCCATCCAGAACTTGGTTTCAGCCTCCCGATCATTAGCAATTGAGAGACCCGCGAAGTGGGTTTCTTTAAACTCACCACGGATGGTTGCTCGTCATTGTGTGTGTGTGCATGGTGTGGTTGAGCATGAAGGTGATGGCGAAATGAGGTGCAGTTTGGTGGTAGCTTTGCTAAGGGAGGTGGTCGCCAAAGTGAGGTGATGACGTTGTTGAAGGAGAGGAATGAAGAAGAAAGAGGAATAGTGAAGGAAGAAAGAAATCCTGCCAAGTCTTTAAAATCAAATTTTTCAAAATTACAATTTAGTCCCTGGAGTTGTAAAGTCATGCAATTAGGTCCAAGAAGTTAGAAAATTTACACAGAACCCCTCGATTGACTTTGGTTATTCCATGGAAGCCCAAGAATTCCTACATGAATGCAATTAACTCCCCAAAAATTGTGTTTTGGCCCCAACAATTTCAAGTAACATGAAATCAAGTTTATAAAAATTATAATTTTGACCACAAAATTTTTTAAAATAATTAATAATATAAATTTCTTAAAATTTTTAAATAATGGCAAGATAATAAATATAATCAAAAAAATTCTAGGGGTGTGTTACAAGGGGGAGATGGGTGAAAGTGGGAAACAGGATGGGATAGGCTGTTAGGGTAGGGCTAGGGTAGGCTTTTGATATTTTGAGATTGTTTTGGGAAGGGCTTTTTAGATAAAATTGTTGTGTTTTGAGATAATGATTGAAGAATGTGTAAATTTTTTGTATTTGTCTTGGAAATTGAAAATTATTTTAAAAAATACTAAAGAACAAGGCCTAAATTTAATCTACTTCATTTGTCGAGACTAATAGAAAATAATACAAAGAAGTTTGTAACTTAAATATTGTTCATCGATTTGATTTATGTAACAAAAATTGGAAGTGCTCATGTATTTGGGCATTTGTGAAGCCTTCCGAAGTCCTAAAGTTGAGAGGAATTATTATAGACCCATGGGGCGAATTTAGTAGTTATTTGTCTAAATTTATTTAAAAAAATTTATAATTTTTTATCTCATAAAACACTTTTAAAATTTTTTTAGATGCTTTTGAATTTTATAAAATATTAGATATTATTTTAAAAATAAAATTTTAAAGTATTTAGACAAAATAAGATTTTAAAACTTCTAATTGTAATATTAATAAGTTATAATTGTAAGATTTTGTAATTAATATAGTTAGCATTAAATAAGCTTGTTAAGATTTTAAAAATAAGCTATGAACTACTTTCTTTTTTGAAAGAGTTCATAAAATTTTATTAAAATTTTAAAAATAAGTTATGAATTACTTTCTTTTTTGAAAGAGTTCATAAGATTCTAACTTTTTATTTTAAAAGTTTATAAATTCATTTCTAAAAAATTTTGTTGAACACTTTTTGTCATCTTTTAAACTTCCAGACACCTTATAAACTATTTTAATAGTTTATAAGCTCATTCTGATATCTTCTTTATCTAAATAATTAGTTGGATTAAGAAAATGAGTTACCAAGTCTATGAACTGGCCCGACCAACCCTAGACTTCATTTAACATCAAGTTTTAGTATGTTTATTTATGTCGGTGGTCACACGTTCAAATTAAAAGGTAGCTTTCAACAGATTGTCTTAAAAATAGTTCACCTTGTAAAAATTTAGCATTATGTACAGGGTTCTTTAATTAATATGTGATTCTAGTTAATTATTCATTTTTTTCCAGCAAGTTTATAGATTGGGCGACCAGTTGAATTAGCTTGATTGAGACTCGAAGAGACTTCTTGGCTGTGCTTCAATTGTGGAAGTTGTGCAACGTACTGAGCAACTGTCGTAGCAGCCGTTTGGATGGAGTTGTCTTCGACTAAAGGCAATAAGGCTTCTACATGATCTGAAAGACAAGGCCTCCAATTGTTGGGTTTTCAAACTTTGGTGGATTGATTTTTCGATGTCTAGGGGCAACCGGCGACCTCTGTAGGGCGGGAGCAGTTATCGTCCTCTGTTGTCTCCTCATACTTCCTCCCTTGCGGACGCACTCGAGGCGCTCGAGTCTCAGACTTTGTATCTCGCCTATATTTTCAATGTTTAGTGAAATAAAAAATTATTTTCAATGGTGAAATGATGCAATTAAAATTTGAATTTCAGAATCATTTTGGGAATCCTTCAAGTAGCAATAAATATGGTGCGATTTGTGGTTCGAATACGTATGTATCTACTTAAAGAATTTGCTTTATCAATCTCATAGTAATTGCGTGAGCCTAATCAATGAGCAAATGCTCCTTCTGTTATTAATAAGGATAGTTATGATACTTAAATTTAAGTGTTGCACTAATATGTGATAATACACTTCAATATTTTACATTATTTTCATACTAATTTTATTAATAAGAATCAATGTTTGAAAAATCGGTTCGCTAATCAAATCGATAGTCTTATTAATTATTGGTTCAATCGGTGTGACATCATAATCATATTTAATATTATATAAATATTAAAAAAATATAAAAAAATTCAAATATATATAAGGGAAAAAATAAAGTTTGCCGAGTATTTATTAAACTTTCTACAAATTCTACTATGCAATAATATCAATACGTTAATTTAAAATGTCAAATGATCAAATAAGTTTTTCAAAAAAAATATCTTTATATAATCTATTACAACTTGTAAGAACAACATATACCAACTCAAATGACATAAAAGTTTTAAAAGATAAATTAAGACCAATATTATAATAGGCAATAAAGTCACAATACACAAATTTTCAATTATCTTGAAGCTTAGTTCTTGAATTTGGGTTTGGAATTGATGTTTGACTAGAATTTAAATGAGAAAAAGAAAGAAGAACAAAAGTTAAAAAGTTTGAACTCTAAAGAAAAAAAATATAGAGAAGTTTGGCTTTTTAATTTTTAATTTTTATTTAAAAAAATTGTTAACCGAATTAAATTAAAAACTGGTTCACCAATTATTTGAATCGATTTAAACTAATTTTTTGACGAATTAATTTTAATTATCAATACAAATCAACACCTTTGTTGTTTTTTGATTGAACTGGTCGAATCGACTAATTCGATTCGATTTCTTAATCACAACTTAGAACATATTGATTACTCACCACATAATAAATTGAATTTCTTTCTCTATTTTGTCTTTCATGTCTAATTATTACTTGTTTGCTGTCATGGAAACCGCCCACCACTAACTCTTCAAATTTATATAACAAAGAAGAGGGCAATTCTATATATGGTCATCAGTTGACTAACATTTATGGAACATATCTATATGTATATTTAAGTCATATGATCTAATTGGCTAGGTAGAATTGATGGGGTCTAATTCACTAATCATTTGGTATTCTTATGGTTAGGTCGCAGTGGTGTTACTTCCCCCCCGCTACTCAACATTGAATGAAGAAACACAAATATCATTATCCTGATTAATATCAAGTCGCCAACTCTAATGGTTATATATCTCCTTTTCTTGATTCTTCTTACTGCATAGGAAAAATGGAAGGTGCAATCAATGAGAAGTTGCTGAGGAACATAGAAGCTGCTGCCGAAAAGAACGAAAGCCTAAAGGCCAAGATATGGAGGGAGAACAAGAAAATGTCGGGGGTGGCTGCAACTGCTATATTCACACGATTCACCACCTTTGGAACTGGTGTCACCAGCCAGGCATTCATAGGCCATATCGGCTCCAAAGAGCTGGCTGCCTTTGCCCTCGTCTCCACTGTCTTCTTGAGATTTGCTCAAGGCATACTGGTGTCTGCGTGTATGCCTATATATGTTATCTACAGTTTTGTAATGATATTTCTTTCTAGCAAATAAATTTGTTTACAATCTTGAAGTTGGATTATATGCAATTGGGTATGGCCATGCACTGGAAACTCTGTGTGGGCTGGCCTAGGGCAAGACAGTTCCACATGCTTGGAATATATCTACAACGTTCATGGCTTGTTTCCATTATAGCCTCCAGTGTGATTTTGCCTATATTTATCTTCACAACACCAATTCTGAATGCTATAGGCCAGGACGATGAGATTGCAGAGATGGCAGGAACTATGGCGCTGGGGCTAATTCCAGTGATATACTCCTTCATTCTCTCTTATACTTGCCAAATGTATCTGCAAGCTCAGAGCAAGAACATGATCATAGCCTACTTGGCTGCAATTGCATTGTCAATACATGTATTTCTTTCCTGGCTTTTAACAGTGAAGATCAAACTTGGGATCTCGGGTGCTTTGAAATCTACTGTTTTGGCCTTCTGGATTCCCAATATTGGACAACTCATATTCATTACCTCCGGAGGTTGTCCACTGACATGGAGAGGCTTTTCAGCCTCAGCTTTCAAGGATTTGTGGCCAACTTCAAACTTTCTTTGTCTCCTGGTGCAATGCTCTGGTTAGGATAATCCCTATTTAATTTCTTGAAGGCTCATTCAGATAAAAATATTTCTCATATGTCAACTTGGCGAAACACACACACACTCACACACACATAGGATCCAATTCTGACATGCATGCTTCTAAGGACATACTGCCCGCTTCTGGGGATGCTGATGATACGTTTGCTTCACAGCCTGCTGCTCTTGACGGTTTCTTTTATATTCTTGAGTCCTTTTTAGCTATTTAAATGGTTGGAGATCAGTGCTACAATAGGTCAACAACAGTTACCTTGTACGTGAACAAAGAATTTTTCCTATTAACTAGTACCAATTAGTACTATCTTTATGTCAAATAAACTTGGATTTGTCTGGAGTGAAGAAAGGTATCTTGAAGTACTGCGTTTGTGTAAGAAATAACATAAAATCTAGTTTTTTCACACCTTTCCATTATTTTTACCGGAGTAAATTTACAATGGATGTTCTAATCCAGTCCATCGAAGTTTGCAGTTTTTGCTTATGACATTCTGTTTTCCTTTGCAGTCTTGAAGTATGGTACAACACAGTACTAGTTCTTCTGACAGGAAATATGAAAAACGCAGAGGTGGCAATCGATGCCCTGTCCATATGGTAACATTTTCCCCTTTCCCCCTTTTGATCTTCTCTTCCATCCTTACAATCAATAACCATACTCCAAATACTGTTCTTTTCTTTGTAGCCTCGACATTAGTGGTAGGGAAATGATGATGTCACTTGGTTTCATGGCTGCAGCGAGGTACTTAACTACAACTACAAGAGTTTGTCATATTTTCAGTTTCCATTTATTAACAAATTGAGAATCATTTTTCTTTCCTTCTCAATGTTTTAACTGTTTTTTGCAAACATTTTGTCCAGTGTTCGAATAGCAAATGAGCTTGGAAGTGGGAAGTCTAAAGCTGCAAAGTTTTCAATCGGCACGATTGCGATAACTTCATTCACCATTGGGTTTGTGCTGTTCGTGTTTTTCTTGGCCTTTCAGGGGCGTATTGCATACCTATTCACAGAAAACCTCTCTGTGGCGTCATCCGTTGGTCATTTATCACCTCTTTTGGCTCTCTCAATACTCCTGAACAGTGTTCAACCAGTTCTTTCTGGCAAGAATATGTACACAGTACTTATATATCAATTAATATTGATTTCTAGCCCTTAAACTACATCTAAACCAATTGGTCTTTTCCTGCTTTACAGGCGTTGCTTGGATCTGGATGGAGTGCTGCTGCATATGTAAACATAGCATCATATTACTTAATAAGGGTTCCTATTGGAATAGTGCTGGGATATATATACAATTTACAAGTTGAAGTAAGTTTCCAATATATTAATGAAGAGATTGAATTAGTAGGAAATCAATCTTTAAACAGTCTTCTGATTAACACACACACACACACACACATATATATCAGTTGAAGTATATAAATAATCTACATATGTATATATCATCATATTTTAGTGTTTGGATCGGGATGCTGATTGGCGTGCTCGTCCAAACTATTGTACTTGTTATCATAACTTGCCAAACAGATTGGGACAAACAGGTAGCTACCTTGAATGTCAATGATTCTCTAATCTCTTGCAATTATTAGTTTGATCCATTTGATCACGAAATTAAACCCTTTAACTGTTCTTGAATCATTTTCGTGTTCCATAGGTAGCAATTCAGAGACGAGTTAACAGACGGTTTGCCGATGAACCTGATACCAGTTGATCAAACTTGATGCATGTTTCAAACTGAACATAAGGACAGGACATGTCCTGGGCACTTGGGTTTAATGAAATGGACTTTTCATTGTCAGCTATACGTGCATGAAATTCTAACTCACCCAGTCTTAGATTTGATAATGATAAATCTAGATCTAGTTCTGTGTAATAATAATACTAGGGTGGATTAATATGATCAAAATTAGACTATTCTGTATCTTCTCATGTCAACATATATACTGGAAAAACGACTGTTAATTGAAATGGCAAACAGCATGAAAATTTCCAAACGACAGAAGAAAGAAATAAAGAATAAAACCTATAAAGGTAGGAAGTAAACAAAGTACCCCTGATGTGATAAATCAATGGTTATTCCTGGAACAATAGGTGATTCGAGTGCAACTACGGCTGTAGGGATTAGCCTGCTGATTGGAGTTGCAATTGTAGTAAGAGTTCCCTCTGGCGTTGCATGGGACATTATCCCTCGCCAGTGCACCATAACTAATATATCCTGCTGATTGATCATCTAAATATCTTCGAGACCCCATCATCATCATTATTTCTTGGTCCATGCAATCACCCGTAATCCCATCACACTTTGTTACAAAGCTTGCATGACTATTAACGAATGGTGATGCCACAACAAATATGCATAATGTCACCCAGATTAACATCCATAATAGATGCAGCTTCATGCTGCTGGAATATTATCGGGACCTGGAGATTAATATTAATGACAGACAGGAAAAAAGAAAGTAGGATAAAATAGAACGATGGATGTGAAGGATAGGGGGTAATGATCTAAAGAGTTTTAGGACTGATCGATGCAAAAATGGTGAGGGAGAAAATATATTATTAAGTACTTAAGCCCGGTTCTTGCTCCTATGTTTTCTAATGTTTGTTGGAGAATAATTAAAAAGATACGCAGAAATTAATTTTGTGTTGGATGACCAAAGTGTTACTTATTTTTAGCCAATTTATTTGCATCTGCCGCGTGAATGCATGGCTCATGGCTGTATTCAAATTTGGGAATCATTGATAGTAATAATTGGTGTCTAATTACCAGGAAATGAAAGTCAAGGAGGTTGGATATGTAGATGATGATGTGATAATAAAATAATATGATGGTGTATGATGATGATGATATCATGAGGTGAAACAAATGTTATAAAGGGATTATTTGCAAACACTTCTTTTGTGATTTAACTAGTTCGAATCTTTGACAAGGATTCCTCTCTAGACTCTAGTTACATAATAGTTTGCAGATCTTTATATTTGCCTAGATAAAAAGTATACATTTTAAGGAAATGATATTTGAAATGACAAAAAAAAAAAAAAAAAAAAAAAAAACTCCTTTAGTATTTATAATCCAATACATACATACATATATATATATATATATATATGTATTATCTAAAATTTAAAAACATATAACTTATCTTGTATTTTTTGTATTCGCTAAGGAGACCACTTAAATACAATATTGCATTAATATGAAAAAAATTAATGGTTAGGTGTTATATCACTTTAAAAATTCAATGGATTATTCATATAAAATATATTTACCTCAATATCACTTTCACATTCATCAATTATCTTCGAGCAAATATTTATAAACTGCATTAAATATATCAACTATTAAACATATATACAAATGATTTCTCCAGCAGTAGTAATGCATTAAATGTATTAAACTGAATGTAAGTAGAGATTTTTAAACTGAATATTAATTCACCAATTTTGTTAATGGTAAATACAATGCTTTCTAATTTTGTTTATCACTAGATTTTTGTGGTGAAGCACTATTGACTACATATCATATTTTAAATAGAGCTCCTAGTAAAAGAGTTAAAATTACTCCATACAAGTTGTGGAATAAAAAAAATAAAAAATAAAAATTTTAATTATTTAAAAGTTAGACAACAGAGATTATTGTGAGGCTTCCTGAATCCAACTGGAGGAAGACGCGTGGAAGAGAAATTGAATATATAATTTTTAGATATACACAACACAGATCGATTTATGATCATAAAATCAAATAATTCAATTTTTGTAAACACAGTGATTGAATCAAGAAATGCTATATTGGATGAAACAAGGTTCCATTTAACTCCTAGGCTTAAGGAACTATTTTTTAATTAAGTATTTTAGAAAAAAATGTGACAAATGAACATGAGGAAAAATCTCTTGAGGTTCAAAGAAGTAAAAGAAATAGAATAGAATAATAAAGATATATGGTCCTAACTTCTTTGGGTTCCTAATTGAGGGAACCATAGAGCATGTGCGCACTCATTTATCATATAGTTTCAATGCTGATTGTGATCCCTTAATATATAAAGAGATTATGAGGTCTCAAAATTTTATATTTTGAAAAAAATGCTGTAGCAGATGACATGACCTCAGTAATAGGAAGCAAAACTTGAAAATTAGTCTACGATGGATACAAGTAAAAAATATAAAGAAAATGTGCTGAGATATCACATCTTGAATTAGGTGCAAACAAGGACCTTTGGGAAGTCGAAAATTGGGCTGTGCTTTGGGTTTTTATTTGACCTGTTTATTTATTGGTTTGTATAGAAAAATTATAACCATTTCTATGAGTTATATCTCTTGTTAGAAGACGCTAGTAATCTCTACAAAAAGAATTGTCATTAAACAAGAAATTATCAAACTCCAATATGGTGCACTATTAATGCATCCTTTGTCATTGTAGTTTTTCATTATGTTCTTATCTTTTTTTGTTGCAGAGAATATTGTATAATCGAAATAACTTGGTAATTTGAATGTGTGTTATAAAAGTTAATTTTAAAGTGTTTAACAAGATCAAATAAGTTTGATTGTATTTCTCGATACTATTTGCAATTCCTCATACATACGAAGGGGGTGGGGTGAAATAAATTTTAAAAAAAATAGTAAGGCAAACGATTTCAAGATATCTACAGTTAGCACATCTTTCAACCTTAAAATTTAGATTCGAAGCTGTTTAAAAAAGTCGAAATTTGTAAAAGAAGAAAGAATTACAGCCCATAACCCATTTAAAAGTAGTTTGTACCAAATTCCTTTTCTATTAATAATGAGTATGCTTCACAGCACATGCGACACTGAAATAAAGCAAGAAATTTTCCTTTCCTTGGGGTACCCATAAATGAGGATAAAAATAGCCAACAAAATTGCGGGGGTATTTAAAATACGGAGAGGGTGGTACGGAGGCTCCAGTACGCTATGGCCCATGGCCATGGAGGGTTGTGCGGTCTTATAACTTGTTATCTATCCATTCATTTTCTGTATTGAACGAAGGAACGATTTTTGAGGTTTAAAGAGCAGTGGGGGCGTTTCAGTCCACTATTTTCCCATTAGCCAATTTTATAAAAATCAAGAGCGGAATTTTTATTCTATGTGAAGGGCTCCACGGCCTACATATGGACAGTCTCCCTTATTTTGTCTTTTGTGACATTTTTTTTTTTCTGAGTTTGGTTGAGTTTGAATTATTTTCTTTGTCCCCAACTACTCCATGATTGGATCAATAATATTGCGAGCCAGGTTTTGTGGAATTGTTTGGAGTGGGAGGGGTTTTTTTGAGTGAGATGAGTGCAATGTAATTTTTTAATTGGGAGCGCAGCCTAGTGCAGCCTTTATACGGTTAGGTAGATGTCATATCTATTTGACTATTTTCTATTATTGAATTAGATTAATAAAATCGTTACTGTTTATTAAGTATGAACAGTTAGGTAAGAAAAATACATATATATTTCAGCACAAAAATTGATGAAAAAAGAGTAATCGCTAGCGATTTCTTTGTCTAATATATTATAAAACTAGCGCCTTCACATAGATATAATATTTCTTAATATTTTAAAATATAATTAAAAATAACATATAATTATTATAATATTAATTAAATAATGAAAACCTACTAATCACAGTCACCAAACCCTGGAGCAAACAAGTAATAGCTAGTCAAACTAGCGACTAATTTGTATGCCTTCAAAATAATTTATTTTCTTAAACACTTAAAAATAAAATATGATTAGTATAATGTTAATTAAATAACAAAAAGCAACTAATCACCATTTGAAATAGCAACTAGTACTCTTGGAACAAATAAGTAATGGCTAGTCAAACTAGCAATTTATTTGTCTTATTAAGATTTACACCTTCAAATAAATATAATATTTTGTAATATTATGAAACTCAATTAAAAATAAAATATAACTAGCATAATGTTAATTAAATAAACAAAAGCAACTAATAACCATTTGAAAGAGTCATGAGTACCCCGAAAGCAAATAAGTAATAGTTAATCAAAGTAACAATTTATTTGTCTTATCAAGATTTATAGCTTCAAGTAAATATATTGTTTCTTAATTTTATGAAACTCAATTAAAAATTACATGTAATTAGTATAATATTAATTAAATAGCAAAATAATTGCCATTTGACATAGTGATTAGTAGTACTAGTCAACGTAGCAATTTCTTTGTTTGACATACCTCTTCAGTCTTAATCAAATATAAAATATATAATTAATTTAATAATAAAAACTAACTAATCGCTATTTGGCATGGCAGCCACGAGTAGCATTGGTGCATTCATAATGTTATTATGAATGACATTAATAAATAAAATTTAATAAATATAATAATATTTAATAAAAAGAAAAATGCAAGTAATCACTATGTAAAATGACAATTATGTAGTAATATTAATTTTTATTATTCTGAAACACATAAAAAATAAAATATAACTAATATATTAATATTTGAATAAAACAAATAAATGAGTAATTTTAGTAAGAAACGCATATATTTAAATATATTATGTTTTGATTTCATAAAACACATTAATGATATATATATTAATATTTGAGAAAAAAAAAACCCAAGTATTTACTATCCTAGATGGCGATTAGATTTAGCATGTAATTTTTAGTGAACTGACTATGAATAATTAAAAAATTAAAAAGGTAACTAATAAGCTACTAAATGTAAATAACTTGTCCCTGCGTCCAGTGTCTTTTTGCTAAAAAGAAAAAAGAAAAAAAAAGTCAACGAGGTTGAAAGAAAAAGGAATATCAACAAGGTTTTTATAAAACGAATAACCTACGTTTGTAAATAGTGTATTGTTTAATTGAATTATTTAGGTGTTTACGGGGAAAAAAAGTTACATTTTTAAAAGACAAGCAAAAAAATTTAAATTATATGTAATTATTAGTCAATGCTATAATATATGAGGATCTAATCATGTTTTGTAAACTAATTAATGATGAATGAGTATTACGGAAAAAAAATCAATGCATTAATTATAAGCATATTTTAAGATTTATATCTCTAAGAAGATAGGAAATTCATTGATTTTGAAATTTATTGTGTGCATTGGCCATGAAAAACCTGTTTTGCAGGAATATCGTGTTTTGTTGAAAATTATAAAATTTTAATTTCAAATATATGTTGTTGCTTTATTTGAAAGTATGGCATCTACACCATTTATATGAATTCCATCACTAACAGTATCATTATTTTCTAACTTTTTTAAGATAGTAATTGGGAACTACATACCTCAATAACTTTATTCAAATATAAATTTCATATTTATTACTAATTACAAATATCAATGTTCTAAATATAAGATATTATTGTCTTACATGGACCCTTTTAATTCTTAACGACTACCAATAAAAATGGGCCAGCATTGTATCAATACTGGCTCGTTTAGAATTCTTAACCACTACCAACACTATTGCTCCCTCACAATTATCTTAATCGGAGAAGCCTATGATAAATTGTTACTTCAATTTCATATTGGGCCTGAGTTCAATTGCTTAGCCCTTGGACAATATTTTAATAAGTTATGTTTTCATATATATATATATATATATATTCTTACAAGCATTAAACCTCTGTTTCAATGTTTAAGATGATTTATGTGTTTTCATTTATATGCAATTCAACAAAATACTTTTGCATATTTTGTGGCCAAAATTATTTATCAATCATAATAATTTAAAAACATCTAAAAAATTCCAAATTTTTTGTTAAAAAATTTAAATTATTCCTTTAGCATGTAACTTTAAATGTTTTGTGAACCTAATAACAATGAATGAGTATTACAAAAAAAAAATCAAACCTTTAACTTTAAGCTTATTTTAAAAATGCAGGCATATTTCCTAATTTTTCTCCTAAAATACTATAATTTTTTACTCAAAATATTCCTCACAATTCCCCCAAAAAAGTTCTATGCCCTAAAAAGCACACGTGCCTCATTTTCTGAGTTCATATTTCACATAACTCATTCAATTTTCACTTTCATATATACATGTATACATGTCTACATATTTGAAAATATTAAAATTGTACCACTTAAAAAATTCTAAAACTTATATTTACAAATTTAATTAATTTAATCATAGTAAAAATTAATTAAATTTAATAAATAATTTATATAGTAAACAACGTATTATATTAATTAATTTATTTTTATTAAATAATAATGTATTTGTTATATTTAATATATTAGTATTAATTAAATATTATATTTATGCATTTAATAAATAATATAAGATATTTTAATTTGATATAATAAATAAATTAATCTTCTTTAAAAAAATTAATCATCATTAAATATTAAAATTTATGTATATTGAAATTATTAGAAAAAATTATTATAGTGTGATAGCTATTTAATAATCTATTAACAGTAATAAATTAATATTAATACAATTAAAATAATTATCCATGAATTAATTAAATTAAGTAATTTCTTTTATTGTTACTAAGTTATTTATTTAATAAATCATGTACTAATTAAATAATGAATTAAACTAAATAGATAACTTATTATATTAGTTAAAGTAATTATTTAATTATTTAAATAACTTGTTATGTATATATATTAATTACGTTATATATTTCTCGTATAATTAAATATTACGAGTATATATTTAATAAATAATTTAAGATGATTTAATTTTATATAATATAAAATTATTTATTTTTTTAATTTGATGAATGGTTCTTAAATCTTCCATATATTGTTTATTTTATTTAAATAAATAACTAAGTTTTGCTTAATCATAAATAGTTAAATAAATATGTTTTAAGAATAAATAATAAGTAGTCTATAATTATTGTAATATAACTAAAATTTTTTATATAAGCCGATATTAAATATTTTGTTATAATTATGATATCAACCGATGTTTTATTATTATTAAGATATATTTATAATTTCATAAATAATTACTATTTATTAATAAATATTTCTAAATAGTACATCATTGCGTAATGTTAAATTCATAACAATATATATTTTAAAATGAAGTACCAATTGAATTAATTACACATCATTTTATTATAATAATATATTAATTATTACATATACATACACATCATTCAATTATAAAAATATTTACACATATAATATATTACATAAAAAAAATTACTTTTATCCTATAAATCACCAAAAAAGCAATTGATTTGACATTAACAGTAAAGTTGTTCTCCTCTCAAAATATTAAAAAACAAACAACTTATTTTCAAATCATTTTTAATATTTCTCCATAACAAAAAGGAACACTTATTACATTCTCCAAATATTCTCTCAAAAACTCATTCACCATATTTTTTTCTACAAAATGCCCAAATCATATAGCCTATACTATTTGCAAAATAAAGGCAGACTAACTCGAGAGTTTAAAATTGCACAAAATGCAGTGGCTCATCACAGACGGCACAGAGGAAGATCAGAGTTCAAAATTGCACATAATGCGAAAGGCATAGTGGGTCGCTCAGATGACAGTTTAATTGGGATGGTCACTGCTAACCTTGTTGGCTCAAAGTACCAAATATGGGATCAGGTGGACAGAATGAGCATAACTATAAATTCTCAGTTTAGTTAATTATTCACACTTTGAGAAAAAATATTTAGTTTTTTTACAGTTTTGGCAATCAATGTGTTGCAGGGGCATTGTATAAAGTCCTTGACCAAACACCAGAAGTTATTGGCTGCTGTGAAGTAAGATATTTTTCTCCTTTAGAAGAAACTTTCTTCTTGTTGTATTGTTGTAGAGTTTGGAGGTTGGAATATTGATATTTTGTTTGGCTCAATTGACAGATTTATGCCTACTGTATCGACCTGGACTGGGAATTATGGAAGCATGAAGGCATGGATACCAAAGCACCAATCCATGCAGCTAAAGAATACAA